>RJWJ010018117.1:0-32055 GCA_004363605.1 Indri indri
ATGCATGCAGAAGACCATATTAGCAATGTGAATATAGAAATTCCCCCAGAAATTCAAAGAATATTCTAAATGTGGTGACTGTTTTCTCCCACTCCCCTATGCTGCTGAACCTAGGGATGCCAGAGGTGTCTGTCTTATTCCTTGTTACCACTTCCAGCTCATTGTTTCTCCTTCTTCCCTACCCGCCGCAGACTTGCTGCTCATATTTTTGCCCACACTTACTCCTTGGCCACAGACAAAGCCTTGGACACTTTCTCTAATTACTTAAAAATTCTAGCTTTTGGTTACTGGCTCAAAATTCATGGGTATTTCAATATCCATATAGATAATCCTTCTTATAACTTACCCTTCATGATCCTCTCTTCCAATTTTCTTATTCACCACCCCCGCTTTAGTCATTGACTCCTAAGGTCATACACACCATAAGCCTTTTTATTACCAATAATGGCACCTCTTTTATAATAATAATTCCAAGCACCATGCTCTTTGACTACCTCCTCTCTTTCCAACTGACTCCCTCTAGAACTTGGCTCAGACAATTCTCTGACCCCACTAAGATAAATAAGCCATTGATTCTACTACCCTTTCATTGTTTTTCTTCCCCTTCTCATCCTTATTTCTCTCTTTACTCAATGTAGATTCTCTGGTCTTCCATCACTAGCATCATCATCCTCACAATCATTATGTCCACTGCTTTACTCCTTCTTTTCATTGTATGCATGTGGAAAATCCTAACTGTGCATCAATTCAACTCTGCATCCATGAAGCTGAATGTGGCTGGAGGCAAACAAAAAGCAAAAACCACAAAAAGCTAACCCACTGTGCAGTCTGGTCTCACTTTAAATTCATGACTGCCATCCTCCAGTGGGTTCTCAGAGTTGCCAGGTAATGCCATCTCATGTCCCTAGTCTATTTACTCCATCATTCTTCTAGATAACTATTTTATTTCTTCTCTCTTTCCTTAAAACTCTAGAACCTCCCCTCCTATCTTCACTCTCAGTTAATGAACTTTCTATATCACTGAAAATTGTATCATATATTCCCACTACCACATTTACCCACCCACTAGTACCTGCATCTATACACTTTAGTGTCCGCCTATTACTACGGGAAAAGTGGCCATGATCCAATCTGCCCAGTCCTTCAGATTGTGCGATAGATGCCTTCTCTCCTTTTCTCAAGGTTACCACTTGGGCAAATTTTCTCTCTCTTTCCCTGGAAGCTGTATAATTCCCCCTCTATGGGAACAGAATCCCGTATATAAACATGCTATAATGTCCTCAGCTAAAACAAAACAAACCAAAACACTTTCTTGAATCTACTTTCCCTCCATATACTGCCTTATTTCCTTTTCTTTACTGAAAAATTCCTTCAAAGAGATTAACGTTAGAGTTTACTTGTTTTCCCACTTAATATATGCTAGTGACTAAGGAATCTCAACCAAGTTGTAAATCAAAAAATGTGCAGCAGCGTAAAGGGGAAAAGGCAGGAGAAGATGCGGGTGCTTCTCAGTCTCAGCCTGTCAGACTTGATACAAGTTGCTGTCCTTCTCATCTCTCTCTCCATGCATCATAATCATTAATATTCTCATCCATAAAGATCAAGCTTAAAAGGAATTCAAAACCTAAAATTCACTTTTTATTTTGCCAGTGCTTTTTTGTGAGATATGTATTTTATCCCTAAGCCTTGAACTATTTGGTAAACCTTATCAGTATTTTGTTTGGCGTAAGACTTTCAGGCAGTTTCATGAAAAATGAACTGAACATCAGGGCAGGCAGGAGGAAGTGTCAAGACAGAGCTCATTCTGCATTCGTTACAGTCCTTTCCATTAGAAATTTTTCTAAACTTTTTGAAAAGACTGGGTGTATTCATTTGAGTAGCTCCTGGATAACGATAAGTCATAGGAAGAATATTTATTCACTTTGCTTACAGTTTTCTTTAAGCTTGGCAGCTAAAACGAAATCCTGCTTTCGTAGCTTTTTTTTTCGATGTTTCTTGAAAGAATATTTTAAAACTGAATGTCACCCACCTTGATGTACAAGGGAGTCAAACAGAAAGAAAAAACATCAGAACAAAATTTCATGAATAAATGGAAAAACTGGAATAAATTGGAAACTCAAAGAAAACTCCCTAGTTAAAGAACAAAACAAAACAAAAACCCTTGGACAATTGAATTTTTCAGGGAAGCAGGTAATGAATTAGCCACCCTTGAGAAAGATGTACCATAGAATTGACCCAGATTTCACTTCATATTCTCATGGGAAAAGAACAGTAAAAATGGTTTTATGCCCCTTAGACATTTTGTCTCTATAGTTATAACATTTCGCAATGTAACTAAACACCTGACTAATGCAAGAGTCCAGAAATTAGCATACTTCAGTAGTCAAGAGACACAAAACTGCCATTGAAATAGAATCTTTCTTGGAAAAACTATAAGTTTTTGAAAAACACTTGAGGGCCCCCTTGATTTATACTTTTGCATTTTATGTATATATAACTTCTGTATTTACTTATTCATTTTTTTCCCAGAAAAATTCAGCATCAAAGTCATTCCTTGAGGCCATGTATAAAAATGTGAAAACCACGCTGTACAAGAATAAACAAAAGCCATGTGTATCTGAGTGAGCTGTTTGAGGCATGATTAGGAGACGCTGTCTTTAGAAGTCCTTTTAAATGCAGAGCTAAAAATTGCCTTAAATGTCATCATTTCTAAAAACTAGAATTATTTCTATTTCTTATAAAAAATTGATGCTCTAATGGTTCCAAGCGCCCACCTTTTCCTCTTCTCTCTTCCCTAGGTGTACTTCATGGTAAGAAGGAACAATGGTGACTTTGATTTTTTTTTTTTTTGGCTAGAGCCAGTTCCCTCCTCTTTCTTTTGGCACTTCTTGAGTCAGCAAAAGCCTTTCAAAGCCCTGCCTGAGCTGGGGCCTTACAGCTAGCAGAGGCCAGAGTTCTGGCAAGAATCCAGTTCTTATCATTCAAAGTCACTGTTGTTTCTTCTCTGCAGGGGATAGGAAAGGGAAGACAATTTCATGCATTGCTTGCAGCCAAAATAAGTCGTTATTTTCTCTCTGTTCAAATAAGATCTTTTCCAAAATTCTCTATCTATAAAACTTTATGTAAATCTTGAAAAATCCTTTCTGCAGAAACCAGGTTTCCTGACAGTTGCTTTGTATAATTCATTGACTGGCTGTGTAGAAACCTTTTATCCAACATAAAATGCTTCTTAAAATCTTTGTACCAAAGATAAAATAGAGAAAACCTATTTATAAGTCCCATGCTAAATCTGTTTTTACCATCTTATTTTGATAAAATGTTGCAGTCATACAAAATGCTGTAAAGTAATATAACATACAACTGTGTTTCTAAGACTCCGTTAAGAAATAAAATATTGTAAGTGCAGTGGAAGCCTCCTGTGTACTCTCCTCTCCACTTTCCACCTAACCCAGAGATAACTGTTGTCCAAAATTCCATGTTGATTGCTCCTCCTGTGACTGTATACTTTTCATGTGCTACATCTTCCAAACAAATTTAATGACCAAAGTCAAAGCACGTGAAGCAATGTAACAGAATACAAAGAGACTATGTGTATATGGCTGCAAAATGGAGAGCTGTACAGTCTCTTCCCACTCTAAAATTCTGATTCTATAAAATGTGGAAAACGCAGGGAATCAGCTAATTTGTTTTCATAAAACCCAATGCCAAGCTTGAAATCCAACCCAATCTTTCCCATTTCTTTATTTCACTTTGATTTGCATTTATTCATATCCTTCATATTTTTACATTGATTGAGTAAATTATTCTTGGAAGTTTTAAAAATAAAAAAACTGTCATGTTCTCAGGAGTATAACTTCTTGATTCCTTCTCATTAATGTTTCTTTTCTTTTTTTTTATTTCAGAGTATTATGTGGGTACAAATGCTTTGGTTACATAAATTGCCTTTGCACTGCTGAAGTCAGAGCTACAAGCGTGCCCATCCCCCAGGCAGTACACATCATATCTGTTAGGCGTGGATTTACCCATTCCCTCCTCCCCTTCCCACCTGCCCGACACCCTATGAATGTTACTTCCCATATATGCACATTAGTATTGATCAATTAGTACCAATTTAATCATGAGTACATGTGGTGTTTGTTTTTCCATTCTTGTGAAACTTCGTTTAGCAGAATGGACTCCAGCTCCATCCAGGATAATACAATGGGCAGTTCACCAATTTTTTTTTTATGGCTGAGTTGTACTCTGTGGTATACATACAACATTTCATTGGTTTATGCTTATATGTTACAGTTCTCCTACTAAAAGCAAATGCCAAAAGCACAGTGGGCATTAAAGACCTTGCGAGGTTGTGAATTCAATTTGTGTTGTAATTTACCTGCGGGTTAGATTTTGAGGTTGGTTTTAGAACTGAGGCTTCGGAAGCAGTGGCTGTGCAGGGCAACAGCTTTCCCTGGACTTTTCCTCCAGCTCCCCTTTGTGGTCTCAATATGGTAGCTCGACTTGCCTAGAGCCCCAGATTCACTTGAAGCTTCCAACTTGTCCACCTACACCAGTGCTTCAGAAGGGCTGGCTAGTGACTTTCCTTTGCATCAATGCCCACCTTTTGGAAAACATGGTTATAACTTAGCCAAGATGACATAGACCTAAAAGCCTTCTAGTCCCTCATCCAGGCCTGCAGCTGGAAATTTAAAGGCTTACATTTATTTCCCTCCTTCCATGTTTATCAGTGCACCGAGAAGCAATAAACCAACTCAATCTTTATTTCCACTAAAATATTATATGGTAGAAACTACTTGGTCATTAAAAGGCTTATATACTATAAGTGTTTGATGTAAGTAATGACAGCTTGCGATATCATTCCATGGACAACTAGCGTCCCTATACCACTGGGCACAGAGTCACTGATGCCTTTAAATCTAATTTTGTTAGAGAAACATTTGCAGATTCCCATTCTTATGGTTCTGTTCCCTGGAGTCAATTATGACAGATAACTATTAGCGAGGATTTAGTTGAGGAAGCAGAAGCACTGGGAATATTATGGAATAAGAGACTTATACAGGAATTTGGCCTACACAATTGTAGGAGGAGCTGGAGACATATGGGTCCAAAAGGAGGAGTGGAAGGATCAGAGAATATTCACTAAGCAACCCTCCTAAAGCCAGGTACATCCAGCTGCCAGGTGTGAGCATGCAGGAGGGCTGGTGGAGAGAATAGGAAGGCCAGTGTCTCTGCATCTGTGGGTCACCTGCAGTCACCACTGGTCATGAGGCCAGCTGGCAGGCAGAAGGACTGGATGTGGAACGGGGGAGAGGGAGAACAGGCCAGAACCAGCAGCACCTCTGCACCTATCTTCCATGGCGTCGGCGTCTGACTGTGATGACTTTCAAAGAGTAATGGCTGCTGCCATGTCTGCCATCTCAATCTTGTGCCAATTTCTCTTTTGACCAATCTGAACCTAGAACCACAGAGAAAGGGGATTCTGGGAAGCAGAGTTCCAGCTTAGCCAAGTTGATAGAAAATGAAACCACCACACGTTATTATCTTCAGTTCCTGGCTTCAGTTGCTGACTCAGAATCCATCCTGTACACTCAGATTTTCTCATTCGTCCTTGGGACTTCTCTACTATTATTTTTGTGCTTACTACGGTAATAACTGAGTTATGTCTACTATTTGTTTATGTATCTTATTAGGTTTGTCCTTGTTTCTGACTTTCCCCAAAATAACAGGCTTTCCTGGTCTATGTATATTCTCCCCAGTATCTACCTTAGGGGATATTTGTTATATTTGTGGCTGCTAGCATATTTTCAACACATTTTCCACAGCATGAGTTCTTCCATCCCAGAATATAAGCTACAACCCACCTTCCTAGCCTCTAATGATCTAGGTTTTGCAAACCAAAGTCTTCACCATCATGAGACTGGTATAAAATTTTGGAGGCAGCAATAGCAGAAGTCCCAGTAGTTATGTTCTTTGCTGGGCATTCCCAGGGAGAGATGTGGTACCTGTTCCTATAGGTCCAGAGATGTTGCAGGCACACCTGCAAGCATCCTGATGTTGAGATTATATGCATGATTCTTGGGTGCACAGTCTCCAAGATGATTCATTCCATGAAACTCTTGAAGGTTCTATGAGATACCTAATATTCTTGGGTACAGTGCTTCCCAAACTTCAGGGTACGTATGAAGCAAGTCTAGAATGGGGCCTGGGATTGTGTATTTCTAACAAGCTTGTAGGTAATGGCAAAGCTTCTGGTCTAATTGGTACAGGCCTACATCTGTTTTCAACTTTGCTACTTTCATGCCATCATTGATGAGGCCAGAGTAGTTGGTGATAAGCAAGAACTCTAACTGGTAAAGTCTGGTAGTAGTGGTGGGAGTCCCAGCTGGAGATCTGGGGAGCCCTGGTGTTCCTGTGGTGTTAGGGGGTGAACTTTATGCTGCAAAGAGGACAAATGTGACTATTATTTCCTTTCTCCCTTGAGGGAAGAGGAATTTCTTACAGAATTTTACTTGTTATTTCACACACTTCTAAATATGATTGGCAGTGCTAGATGATCTCACGGTTTCAAGTTCAACTATACGTTGTTCATTCCCGCATTTCTATGTACATCACAAAACTCACCCCTGAACTCCAGATTTGTATACCCAACTGTCAATTCAACATCTCTCTTTGGAAGTCTCTTTTCTATTTTAGATTTAAAACGACCCAAATAAATCTCATGATATTTTCCCTGCCACCATCATCTTTGGATTATAAGCCTTCTGTCCTATCCTGTTTGTCTTTCTGCAGCACAGCAGCGAAAGTTTTCCTGATAAAACACATTGTTTATGTCACTCCTCTGCTCACAATATGTCAGTGATTCTCTTTTTCTCTTGGAGCTAAAACTCAAGTCCTTTAATGGACTTTAATAATGGTCTGTAAAGTCCTACATGAGTTGGCTCTTTGTCAATGTTTGACTTTATTTTCTATGACCTTGACCCTTGACACATTTAGCTGTAGCCAGACTGGCCTTGCTCTTTCTCAAACACGCTGCTCACGGATTTACTCCAGGGCTTTTGCATTGGCTGCTTCCTCTGTATGAAATGTCTTCCCCCCAGATATGCACATAATTAGCTATCACACTACCTTTAAGATTATCTCAAATGTCTCATTTTCTCAGTGAGGTTTTTACTGGCCATCCTTTCTAAAATTAACTCTCTTCTCCTGACTTTTCCCATTCCCTTTCTCTGCTTTAGGTTTTGTTCCTTGTACTTATTACCATATACCACACCATATATTTCATTTGTTTCATATATTATCTTTTTTTCTCATTAGAGTGTAAGCTCCATGAGACAGAAATTTTGTTTATTTATTGCTCTATCAATAGTGTCTGGTAACATGTCTGGCACATAGCAGGTGCTCACTGAGTATTTGTTGAATAAATGAATCCACAGAAGAGAAAATGGGTTAGTTTTAGATGCACTGACCAAAAAGAAGTGAGTTTCAGGCCTTTCAGGCTGATATAGTCATAAAATAGGAGTATTCAGTCCTATTGGATAAGATGACACTGACTGGGAACATTTCTTTATAGTAACAGTTACTCAGTACTAGGAAACGTGGGATACGAGGTGTAGAGAACACAGTCTTTGCTTCTAAAAATTTATAAATAAAATTAGGAAGAAAAACATCTCCACAGATAACTGTAATACAAGGTGGGTGTTGGTGGGTGGGGCCTTCCAAGAATGTGCTATAAGAAAGTAGTCAGTTTCCAGGTTCACATGGGCATACTACAATGGAGGGGTCACTTTTAAAGCCTTATTAAATGAGATGATACCTGTAAACACAGAGCCCAATTTAGTAATTGGTACCCATTATAGGTAATAGCATGTCTTTTTAATAATGCCATTAGAGGTAGGAGAGGAGCTGAATGAAAGAATGCCTGTCTCATAATTGGCATTAAATTACCATAATTTCTTTGATTAGTTAAGCAATACTGCTTATTATATAAAATTGGGAGGCTGAGAAATGTCAAAAATATTAGATGAAGGAATTGAAATTCACTGATAATTCTACTATGCAGAGTCAACCAATTATAACACATATAGATGAGATCATATGGTATATTCTGTTTTGTACTTTATTGTTGTTTAACTTATTTTATCTAGAACATTTCCCTTTATCAATAAGCATCTTTTAAACATAATTTCAAATGCTTGAAAAATGTCTCATTTTATGTATATTATATAAATTATTTTAATTATTCTTCTATTGTTGGATATTTATGCCATTTCCTTTTTTAAAAGTAATAAATAATACTATCCACTTTCATATTATTTCCTTAGAATGGATTCCACAAAATCATAATATTAAGCAAAGGTATGATTATGTTTAAAGCCAAAAATACATGCTGTTGTATAGTACACATCTTTTAAAAGTGGTTGTTATACCAATTTACTTAGTAATTGAATAAATAAATGAATAGAGGTGGACATTTTACCAGCTACATAATTAGAAAAATGTACTTTTCCCACTTTATAACACTGGCACTCTTAATTTTGTATTTCCCGTTGACTTGATTAGCGTCCAACATCGGCTCCAAGCAATAATTTCACTGTTAGGAAGAACTTATAGGTGACACATTGAATACTTTGGAATATGTTTCTACTTTGTTCACCTCATTTATACCTAAAACCAGAAGAATTTCTCTTAAATGACATAGTGTGTGTATTAAAAATGTTTCCTCTGAATCAATGCTATGTTCTGCTGTTAAATCATTTAAGGGAGGTTGTATGGTAAGAGAACACTGAATCCCCAGTGCTGCCTCTGGGCACAAGCAAGCTTGGGAAGCCTCATAATGCCAAAATAAACTCCTGTATAATGGTATAAAGGTCTTCTCATCTTCAGAAGCATTTGCCAACATCAATCCATTAACCTTCATGCCATCACTGTGAGGCAGGCATAGTTAGTTAGGAAAAACTAACTAATGATTATAAGGCCCCTTTAAAATAAAAATGGTATTTAAAATCAGAATACTGAATTATAAAAAGCAGATAAATATTATTGTCTCAGTTTTATGGACTGGGGAACTGGGTCACGGGTATTAAGTAATAAGTAATTACCCACTGGGGACAATATAACTAAGGGCACAGAAGAATTCATAATTACAACTCAAGTATCCTCTAGTCTGAAGTCTGGCTCAGAGATTTGGACCAGGCTTTTTGGCAATGCCATTAGGTACTGAGAACTATTAGGAATGAAAACTAATAGAAAAGATCAGCTGCTTGAAAGCAAAAGATTCATAGTTTGCATGCAAAATACTTTTTATGTTTGGCTATATAAAAGCAAGTTGCAGTTGAATCCATAATAGGACCATAGCAGAGTTCTCTCCTCTGTGCTTCCATTGCACATTAAATACATTTATATAACAGTAACTCTTCCTCATAGTAATAATTTTGACTTTTGTGTTTCTCATAAAGATATCCCTGAGATCAAGAATTAGACCTTATGTTTTGTATCTTTGATACCTAGCTTAGTTCTTGGTACATTGTAAGTATTAAATAAAATCTCACTGAATGCACAAAAAAAGAATAAATAATTAGAAATATGGTACAGGCATAACAGTACCTGATTTCAAAATATATTACAAACTATAGTAATCAAAACAGCATGGTACTGGCATAAAAACAGACACATTCAGAAATAAGTGTACACATTTCTAATTGATTGATTTTTGATAAAGGTGCCAGGAACAGACAATGGGAAAATGAAAGTCTCTTCAATAAATGGTGCTGGGAAAACTGGATATCCACATGCAGAAGAAAAACATTGGATCCTTATCTCATACCATATTCAAAAATAAACTCAAAATGGATTAAAGACTTAAACATAAGACTTGAAATTGTAAAAATACTAGAAGAAAACATAGAGGAAAATCTCCATGATGTTGGTCTGGACAATGGTTTTTTAAAAATATGATCCTATAAGCACAAGCAACAACAAAAATAGACAAATTGTATTGCATCAAACTAAAAAGCTTCTTCACAGCAAAGGAAACAATTCATAGAGAGAAGGGACAAACCACAGATTGGGAGAAAATATTTACAAATCATTTATCTATATATCTGATAAGGGATTAATGTCCAAAATATACAAGGAACACAAAGAACTCAATAGAAAGAAAATAAACTGATTTAAAAATGGGCAAAGGACCTGAAAAGACATTTCTCGAAAGATGATATACAAATGGCTAACAGATGTATGAAAAGACGCTCAATATCACTGATTATCAGGGAAATGTAATTTAAAGCCACAATGAGATATCATCTCATACATGTTAGAATGCTTACTACTAAAAAGATGAGAGACAACAAATGTTGGTGAGGATGTGGAGAAAAGGGAGCACTTGCACACTCTTGGTGAGAATGTAAATTAATATAGCCATTGTGGAAAACAGTATGGAAGTTCCTCAAAAAATTAAAAAGAAAATTACAAAATGATCCAGCAATCTCACTTCTGGGTATATATCGAAAGGAATTGAAATCAGTGTGTCAAAGAGATGTCTGCACTCCCATGTTTATTGCAGCACTATCCACAATAGCCAAGATAAGGAGTTAACCTAAGTGTTCATTAATGTATGAACAGGTAAAAATATGTGGTATATATGCACAATGGAATACTATTCAGCCTTAAGAAAGAAGGAAATTCTGTCAATTGCAACAACAGATGAACCTGGAGGGCATTAAGTTAAGTGAAATAAGCCAGGCACAGAAAGACTAATACCACATGATCTCACTTATATGACAGTCTAAAATAGTTGAACTTACAGAAGTAGAGAGTAGAATGATCATTAACAGAAGCTGGGGTGGAAAATGGGGAATGAGATGTTATTCTTTGTTCTCTTTCTCTTTTTCTTTCTCTTCACTCTCTCTACTCCTTCCTTCTTCTTTCCTCCTCTTCCTCCTAATCTTCTCCTCCTCCTCCTTCTTCTCTCTCTTTCTCTTTCTGTCTCTCTTATAAATGTAGGTTTCATTATTATTCAGTTATGGTGAGGACAACAGACCAGGAGACAACTTTGTTACTCACAGTTCCCAAGAGGAGGGGGCCTGCCATGACTTACAAGTCCACATGGGGAGTCACCAGGGACAGTCAGGGGTCACAGGAGCAAGGGGAAATGCAAAAGCTTTTATTGCAGTTTCTATAGGAAGGGACAGGACAGGAAGGGTAAACAGTCTTAGGATTGGCTAGATGGAATAATTTCAGTGGGCTCTGGGCCATAGAAGTGGTCTCTAGTTGTCCAGTCACTGGCCCTGGGGTGATTTAGGGCAAGGGGATGTTCTGGCCTGCAGGAGACTGATGAGAGGGGAGAGGTGTGGAAGGGATATGTATTTAGGATTGATTTGGTTTGTGTATCAAATGGTTTTTCCAGTCAAGTTTTTTGCTATCTCTAAGAATTAGCTAACCCTGGGAAGGGACTCCCTCCCCAGGTCCTCAAGGCCTCAAGATGTCAAAGCATCATAAAATATAAAAAATAAAAATCATGACTGATATATTTTCCCTTTGTTTATATATATATAAATGTATATGTTCATATATGTATATTTTATATATATGTGTGTGTTTGTGTATATATATATATACACATCAAAGTTATAATCAGTGTGGAAGAGGACTCAATACATGGCTCGTTTAGAACCTATAGCAACAAAAGAGAAATGAAGCTATGAAAATACACTCTAGAATAAGCATGGAAGATTTCAAACTAAGTTCCTTTCTAGAACTACTTTTTTTTTAAAGAAATTTTTAATTCAATTAAGTTTCATAGGATTTCGATTTGTATTTCACTATAGTAAGACATGAAAAACAAGGAAAAATCAGAACCGATCCAATGATCCAAGGCGAAGCAAAAAGGCACAGAACCTGTCATTTCTGTCCTTAAAGATAAAGGAGATTTGTAGTTTGATCTTTGAGCTCAGGAATATGTTTTTTACAAGAATAGGTATGCTGATCCAAGTATCCAGGTGCAGCTATATTATCTTAACCCCCTCTCCCCCACCAACAATGGTCTCAGGACAATTTATGATTCAGCAACACATTTTGGGGTAATAACATAAGCATGTGATTAAACAAAGGCAGAGGTCTAGGTTTTAGTTTGTTGAAAACCTTTCAATAATGTTCAGCCAATATGAGGCAGAATATATCCAAATGTCAGCTTTCTACTCACAAACATTAATAAGGAGTAACAAGGAGAAGTTGAACCCACTGAGAAAATAAAAATCATTCCATGTTTTCCCTGGCAGAGTAAATTATAAATATGATATACTGGTTGAATTTTTTTTCCCCCATTAATACACATTTTTGTTCCGGGTTGAAAAGAATTCAGGAGGCAATATCCATGATTGGAATACCAGCTGCTTATAAAAGAGGATTAAAGATAAGAAAACATACTCTATATGAAATGAAGGATTAGTGGGGAACAGGCTAATCTTAAAAAGGTTTCACATAGCCCTTTCTCTGAAATCATTAGGAAATAAACCATGCTCATTTAAGCTGCTTCATCTATCAAGCTGTACCTTCTCAATTATATTGCATATTGCTCCTGGAGCGGGGAAAAGGTGTTGTAACCATGATAAAATGGTAATAACTGACATTCCTGTGACCTTCTGCATATACATCACCTCATTTAACGCTCAGAACAATTGTCTAATCCACGTTATTATCTTTATTTTACAGATGATGAAAGAGAGGGTCAAAGGTTTACATGACAAACTGGAATTCAAGTCCAGATCTTGTTGATTACAAGTTTCATGCCCTTTCAACCACAATATCCTGCTTCCTTGCCCACTGGAGGTGTAATATAGATGTGTGTTGAAACATGCTGAGTTGGACTTTGAATTTTGAAGAGATTCCAAGATTACACAAAGATTTATTTTCCTTAGCAATCCTTTTCTTTTAAAATTTAAAATGGGCGTATGAACAAAAAATGGACTTGGTCTCCAAAACACTGGTAATTTTTGACCTGTGATAGGTGAATAGAACTAAGACCAGGAGGATCCAGCTTTCCTTGGTTCCTTTAAAAAAATGCCACCCTCTACCTTCAGTTGTACAGCCGTTCTGCAGCTGATTGGGGAGATATATCAGAGCTTCCTGTTTCTCTTTCCCTTTCTTACCAATCCAGAGCCTGAGCAAAGTCTAGTCATTAGTGGAAGAGGGGAAAGTCTCTCCATCTTTGAAATGTACCCAGAAGGGAAAGAAAGGATGGAAAAGAAAGGATAAGACCTAGTTTATGTGTCTTTGAAGACAGATCATTTTTGCTGTTGGACTGGAAGATGTACTTAGCAGAGACAGACATGGATAACTACTTCTCCATCCTCTCCTGTCTCCTAGCACAGCTCCCCAAATGCTTCACAACCTAGTGATTATTCCACCTGTTTCTGCCTGGTGGTACTAGCCCCATTCCCAGTCTGACAGTTGCTGTTATCCAATGGCTGCTTTTCTTTGCTAGTCGATCCCCTCCTGAGACACGACTATTGTGGAGTGCATGTGTAAAGGAGTATTAGAGAGATCTTGAAGCTGAAACACCAGGGAAAATCGTTTTTCCTAGAAAATATATCCTAGGCACAAATTATTTCCTTTGTTAAATTATTGCTTTTGATAGAAATAAATATAGCACAGAAAACAGTAATTTGCATCATTTTCTTTCTGATCCCAAAAAGCATTAGTGTATTTCTCACCAACCATTCTTGTGACTGCCAAACCTGACACTGTTGACTTTTTGGTATGAATCAGTGACTCGAGGCAACGACTGTAATCCAGGTAGGCACTCTTGCTTCTGGAATGTTCAAAATGTAGATAATGCTAATATTTTCCTTGTGATCTTTTGCAAACTGTTATGCATAGCTGTTAAATTCCTTAGTCTCTTCGTTGGGAAGGCCTGGGAAAAGGTGCAGTGGGTGGTGGCAAATTAGAGGACCAATCCCAGCAATAATAAACTCTTATATCTGCTCCTTTATGGAGATTCATTCATTCTTTCATAGAGGAGCAGATCCCCTCAACATTCCTGCTGGCTCTTAAATTTGATGATTCTATGGCTCTAATATCAGTCTTCTGTCAAAATCTCAGTTACACAGCTGGGCTAAATGAACCTATCTTTGATCTATCTTTGATTAGATATGGACTCCCATCCATCTCAGATTTAGAAAAAACATGCTTTTCTAACATGCTCCAGAGATACTCTAATAAACCTAATGACAAATCACCTCTCCTGGAGGTCAAGGGCAGCAGCTTAATGCAAAGCTCGAGCACTATTGGGATTTAACTGTGGCAAATGCCACTAATGCTGCTTTTGGCAAAACCTTACTCGTAAAGCATTAAAATGATGGCCTGTGGGTTTTATGCCCTCAGGATGAGATGCAGCTTGCTATCCTCAAGGAAAGAAAAAAATGAGTAAATTTTTACTGATGAGGCCAAAGGGATGTGGAACTAGTCATAGAAAACTAAAATAAAAGCTAAATCTATTTTGATGATATCCACAGCCGGGGAGGAGCATGGGTGCAGGGAAGGAGAGCAATTTCATTTAACATTTGCTTCCCTGAGCAGTAAAAACTAGGTCAACTGGTAAAAACAGCTCTGTACATCTAATGTGCTATCGGACCATACCAGTAGTTTTACAAGATGTAGTCTACTTATATGGGAGTCACTGTAATAAAAATTCTAAATTTTGGATTAATGGCCTATGGTGCATGCATAATTTCTCACCTGATATCATTTCTAGGGTTGGCTGTTTTCATATTGCACCTGGTACATATAATTTGAAACCTTTTCCTTTAATTATACTAACTGTGTAACTTCAGTTTTAAGACTAACACAGTAAAATATCTGAGTTTATCAACTAGAATTTTTAATGGTTAGATATGCATTGAACTTTATAATAAAACATTTGGAACAAGACAGTTGGATAGGCGTGGGATGAGTGGGAATGATATGATAGAATATAGTCACATCTGATTAATTATAAAGAAGCAATAAATCACTGATACAGCCGAGTGGATAGTCCATTCGGAATGAGGCCTATTTGCTTAAAACACTGAATTATGAGCTTAGCTTCTTAGGTGAAGTGAGGTGGCTTAAGGTAATATGCTCATCACACTTGTTCAAAGCTACCAAAGGAAATTAGTAAGGCCAGAAACCACATTTCTAATCTGTCTTCAACATGTTAATAGAATTAAAAATTTGACATTTCTCATATGTCAGTTAAGAATGAGAACGTCAGCAGAAGTTTGAAAGACCAGGAGGGAACAGTATGTGCAACTGGCTTCCAGTTATTGCCGCAGTCCACTGGGTTGGGTAAACACACAGGGTATGTGCACAAAGTTTATATTTAAATTAGTATATTGGACTAAAAGTGCCATTATGCATGTGGTATTCTTTATCTCATTCAGAGCTTGACACATGTTGTCTTGTCACATGTTGATGTCTTTAGGTAGGAGAATGGGCTCATAGCCATCTTTTTTGTTTTCCAATATCCTGATGATCTGGTGAAAGTCATATAAGCTGAGAATAGGGACATTGGACTTCTTCATTGTTGATTTTCAGGCTAAATATCCCTATTTCCCCAAATTAGTAACCCAAGATGAAAGATGATGGCAAAATCTTCAGTAAGCAAAAAGTCATGGCATACAAAGCAGGCTATAGTTAGCTAGAAAGGTGGGGCACAGAATACTTTTTAAACACCACAAAATTCTCAATGATTATAACTCTTTATGTCAAAATATTCAAGGCTGAAATTACCAAAACCCACAAGAGCAGGTGTTCTGAATGATAATCTAAGGTATAATTAGAGTTTCTGAAGAACACTATGAGGTGCAGTTAATTAAAAGAGACTATATGGTTAATCATGGAATGATTTATTAAAAAATTAAAAATAGACTTGACATGGTATAAAAACCCCTATTTTTTAAATCTCTATTTTGACTAAACATAAAGCTGAAATATATTACTGCTTTGATTAAAAGATGTAAACAATTTAGCTATGTCTTTAAAATGCTATATAATTATCTCATTTTTTACGATATTACACCTCATTATTTACATAATATGTAGGTTGTTTCCAAAGTTCACAGAAACCACACTAAGCAGACAGATTATAGGGGTAAGTGGTAGGACAGTGCTTTAAATTCCACTTGGATTAAAGGATTCAAAAATGTAGAATGAAATAGAGATGTGGCCCTCTCCCCTTGATATTCATAACCACTTTGGATATTCGTGTTTAAACCACTATAATCTTTATGTGTCTATCTATATAACTCCTTAGTCACCTCTTTGATTTTTTTCAATTCCCCCCAAAACTGATCTAAACCTCTATAATTATTATGAAAAGAATTTTAATGGATGATGGCAGGTGCTGGTGTGACAAGTTAGAACAAGTTAGAATCTTGCAGAGTTAAGACTTCATTTAAATACTGGTATGTGGAAGCAGGGATCACACACTGTTGATAAGGGAGGCATCAAAAGAGTGGAGCTGGAAAGAGGCCCAGTGAGATTAAGCAAGTAATATGACCTAAATGTGTTCCCCCAAATTCGTGTGTTGAAACTTAATGGCCAACGTGATAGTATTAGAAAGTGGGGCTTTTGGGAGGTGATACCATCATGAGGCTGGAACCCTCATAGTTGGAATTAGGCTCATAAAAGGGCTTGAGGGAGTGGGTTTGCTCTCTTCAACTGTTCTGCTGTGTGAGGACACAGAGTTCAAGACACCATCCTGAAGCAGAGAGTAGCCCTCACCAGACAGCAAACCTGCCAGTGTCTTGAGCTTGACTCCAGCCTCTAGAACACTGAGAAATAAATGTCTGTTGCTTATAAGCTACCCAGTCTCAGGCCTTTTTTTAAAGCAACACAAATAGACCAAGACAGCAACTTTCCCAAAATTCCAATATAAAGCACTAAATTCACGGGGAAAATAATTTGATCAGAGATCAGTAGCTTGGCAAAATCTATGAGAGGGGTACATTTAAAATACTGTGGGGTTCAAGAAAAAGAAGATATACATTCGGTAGCAGAAATGAAAAAGTCCTCGCGAAGACAGTGGTGACATTCCGTATGGCCTTTAAAAACAAGGATTTAGAATTTTCAAGGGTTGAGATGAAGTCAAGAGAAATGACACAGGGGGAGTATTCTATTGTGAACAAAATGACCTGGTGGTAGGAAAGAAAGGATCCGTAAGAGCAAGGTTTCTCATTGTCAGCACTGTTGACATTTGGGGGCAGATAATTCCTTGTTGTGGGGTCTGTTATGTGCATTATGAGACTCAAACCAGAAGTTGTTACATCAAGTAAGTTGGTAAGTGCATCTTTCCCTGAAAAGCAATGTCAGTATGTCACTTTCCAGAGTGCATATTTTTGGGTGGTTTCAAACATCATTAGACTGAGAAACAAAAATCGTAGATATCTGCAAGAGCCTTTATGATATAAAATCATTAGCTGAACAAACACTGCATGACTTAAGTTTGTCTATGGAAGGGCTGACAGGAGACAAAGCTGTGAAGGCAGAATGAGGACATATGATTTTACAAATGTTACGGCCGGTCAAGTATGTGGGACATAGAGATGAAAAAGACACGGAACCTGCTTTCAGAGGAGCTATTAATAACAATGAGAGGGCAGCGAAGGTTATAACGAGGAGGGGACAAATGGAGTTTTATGTAAAGTATATCCCATCCAACCAGGAAGAGAAAGGGGGAGGGGACTTCACCGCTTCAATTCCAGGGACTGTGGGAAAAAGAAGACTGTGTGGGGAGGCAGGAAAGCCAGGGGTACAGGTTCTTGAGCCTGTGTCTCCCTGGATGGACAAGTGACTCGGGGATCTCCCTGCAGCAGTCTAAGAGGGTAGGTGGTACTCAGCCATAGCAACTCCATCTCTGTAACCTTTTTAAACAGAAGGAGAGCCAGAGTTTATAATTTCTGAGCTGTTTTCCAATTTCTGTATGCTGTGAACTGAAACCAGAACGTTCCAGAGACCCACAGAAGGGTCACAGAAAACGGCTGAGTAGAGAGCCAGTGTGGCCCTGCCTCTGGTACAGTCACAATAAGGGACATAGTAACCCCACAACATTGGCTACAAGTGGACAGTGAATGACAGAGGCCAATGGGGGAAATTAGAAGCATTCAAGGCAGAACAAAGCATCAGGGGAGATGACTGGGCTGGAGTTAAAAGTGTAGACTTCAGCAGCAGATGCAACCAGAACGCCCAATGATGAGACCAGTGAGGGCCCATTGTCACCAGCTCTGGAGGCAGCCCAGGGAGAAGTGAGGATGCACCATCCTGTGCATGGATGCCATCTAACTCTGCCACCATGAGAAGGTACCACCAAAATTCCATCTGGGAGAGGAGCAGGGGGAGAAAGATGGATGTATGAGAGATTGAACACATTTACCCCAAGAAGCTGCATATTACCTAAAGGAACCATTTAAACTGTTCCATTGACTAGATGGGACTAATAGTGGTTTGTTTTTTTTTTTTTCCCTGCTACCCTCCTAAGCAGAACTCATGAGTAAAAGTCAGAGCATTATTGGAGAACAAAAAAAAAAGCTACATTTTCTTGGCAAAACTAGAATTCAGTGTGAGTAAATATGACCCTATTTTATACAGCCACAGCTTGATACAGAATAGGCATTTTAAAATGGTTGCTGTTATTATAGGACTTGATAACTGATTGGATTTGAGAGACCAAAAGTGGGAATAATCACAGAATATATCAAGGTTTTGACCTAAATAATATGGGAGAATGAGGGCACATTTATCACAAATATGGACATTAGCAAGATGAGTTCATTTGGGGTAAAGATATGGCACTACAAAAACAAGAGGGTTGATGAATTCTGGAATGTGGAATAGTTAAGAGTATGAGTGCATGAATACAAAGTGCTGCATATTTACAATGTTAAGCAGCAGGGGGTTCTGAGGATCAGGGAACAGATTATTTATAGCAATTGGATCCGAAGGAAGGCTAATGAAAGTCTTGGGGAGTGAGTCATAGCTTTTATTCTTTCCTTACAATTGTTGGCTCCAAAATGTGGCCTATACATGAACTGATGTTGGAATTTTTGTAAGTGACCAAATGCAAGAAATCTTACATAGCCATAGTCTGTGACTGACAAAATAGTCAATGCTCAGATGAAATTTAGGTTATTATTCTTCTTAATTTTAGAAGCAAACTAGTCTTCTTATCCTGTTTTGATTGCTCTTCTCCAATGAGGAACATTTAGGAGAGGGTTGAGGAGAACTGGGGTGGATAACATGGTCTCTTCTCACTCTGTTTTGTTCCTCTCCTCCACTACTCAATCTTCTGGCATTACTGTTTCTTAACACACCTGGGGGAAGTTCTGTGTCTCCACTGTGAGAGGTTCAAAACTTTGAAAATTTAGGTTGGGATCCTTGGACCTCAGTTTCTCCGTTGGCATTTGCATTTGCATTTTGGTTTGATAGGCATCTGCTCATGTGGGCCTTGGTAAGAGTAGTGAAAATTGTAAAAGAGAAAACTAGTGACCCAATGTGGGAACAAATTTTACCTATTATTTGCAGATGGATTGGCGAATCTGGAAGTATGAGTGTGTGTGTGTGTGTGTGTGTGTGTGTGTGTGTGTGAGAGAGAGAGAGAGAGACACACACACACACTCAGGAGAGATCTTTGTTACTGAGCTTCCCTGGCACCAATGTTCTACTCCTTTTTTTTTGCATGAAACATATGACTGATAAACTCATTTTCTACTCTATGGCTTTGAGGCTGTGTGGAAAGCGTGAATGATTCTTCCATCCATGCTAAGCAGTGAGAGACAGGAAAAGGAGAATATTGAGAGTTGGAGATGGCCCCAGAGGAAAATACTATTGCAGGAACTTCAAGAGTGATAAAAGATCTAGTGGTTGATAGCAGAATTAAGTCAATGGAGGGGGTCCAATGGGAGGGGCTGAGATGGAGCTGGAGGGATTAGTGCAATTTAGAAAATAGAGGGCAAAATTAGAATGAACAAAATGTAAGAAATGTGAATATTTTGTTTTAAGTAAGTTTTTATAATAAGGTACAATATACAGTATACAGGCATGCCTCACAGATATTGCCAGTTCGGTTCCAGACAACTGCAATAAAGCAAATATAGCAATAAAGTAAGTCACACAAATTTTCTGGTTTCTAGTGCATATAAAAGCTATGTTTACACTATACTGTAGTCTATTAAGTGTGCAATAGCATTATGTCTAAAACCATACATACCTTAATTTAAAAATGTTTATTGCTAAAAACTGCTAACAATCATCTGAGCCTTCAGTAAGTTGAAATCTTTTTGCTGGTGGAGGGTCTGCCTCAGTGTTGATGGCTGCTGAATCAGGGTGGTGGTTGCTGAAGGTTGGGGTGGCTGTGGCAATCTCCTAAAATAAGACAACAGTGAAGTTTGCTGCATCGATGGACTCTTCCTTTCATGAAAGATTTCTCTGTAGCATGTGATACTGTCTGATAGCATTTTACCCACAGTAGAAGGCCTTTCAAACTCAGAATCAGTCCTCTCAAACTCTGCCACAGCTTTGTTAACCAAGTTTATGTAATCTTCCAAATCCTTTTTTTGTCATTTCAACAATGTTCCTAGCATCATAATCTGGAGTAGATTCCATCTCAAGAAAACCACTCTCTGCTAATCCATAAGAAGCAATTCCTTATTCATTCAGGTTTTATGGTGAGATTGCAGCAATTCAGTCACATCTTCCGGCTACATTTCTAATTCTAGCTCTCTTGCTATTTCCACCTAATCCACAGCTACTTCCTCCAGTGAAATCTTGAACCCCTCCAAGTCATCCACGAAGGTTGGGATCCACTTCTTCTAAACTCCTGTTAATATTGACTTTTTGACCTCTTCCCATGAATCACGAATGTTCTTAATGGCATCTAGAATGGTGAATTTCTGCCAGAAGATTTTCAATTTACTTTGCCCAGATCCATCTGAGGAATCAAATGTATTTCTTGAATAGCAAGACTTGAAACTTGAAATTAATCCTTGATCCATGGGCTTCAGAATGGATGTTGTGTCAGCAGGCATGAAAACATTATTCTTATATATCTCCATCAGAGCTCTTAGGTGACCAGGTATATATATTATCAATGAGCGGTAATATTTTGAAAGGAATCTTTTTTTTTTCTGAGCAGCAGGTCTCGACAGTGGATTTAAAATATTTATTAAACCATGTGGTAAATAGATGTGCTGTCCTCCAGGCTTTATTCTTCCACTTCTAGAGCACACACAGAGTAGAGTTAGTGTAATTCTTAAGGACCCTAGGATTTTCAGAATGGTCAATGAGCATTGGCTTCAACTTAAAGTTACCAGCTGCATTAGTCCCTAAAAAGAGAAACAGCTGGCCCTTTGAAGCTTTGAAGTCAGGAATTGACTTCTCCTTTCTACCTATGAAAGTCCTAGATGGCATCTTTTTCCAGCACATGGCTCTTGCATCTACCCTGAAAATCTGTTGTTCAGCGTAGCCACCTTCATCAATGATCCTAGCTATGAATAGGTCTTCTGCACAACTTGCTTCAGGTTCTTCATCAGCACTTGCTGCTTCACCTTGCACTTTTATATTATGGAGCTGGCTTCTTTCCTTAAACCTCATGAACCAATCTCTGCTAGCTTCAAACTTTTCTTCTGTCGCTTCCTCACCTCTCTTAGCCTTCACAGAATTGAGGAAAGTTAGGCCTTTGCTTTGGATTTGGCTTTGGCTTAAGGAAATGTTGTGGCTGGTTTGATCTTCTATCCTGACCCCTCAAACTTTCTCCATATCAGCAATAAGACTGCTTCACTTTCTTACATTTGTGTGTTCACTGGAGCAGCACTTCTAGTTTCCTTCAAGAACATTTCCTTTGCATTGGCAACTGGGCTAACTGTCTAAGAAGCCTGGATTTTGGCTTATGTCAGCTTTCAACTTGCCTTCTTCACTAAGCTTAAATATTTTTTAGCTATTGATTTAAAGTGAGAGATGTGTGATTCTTCTTTTCACTTAAATGCTTAGAGGCCATTGCAGGGTTATTATCTGGCCTAAATGCAACACTGTTATGTCTCAGGGAACAGGGAAGTCCACCGAGAGTGAGAGAGACTGGCTGAAGAACACACTCAACATACATTAAGTTTGTCATCTTATACAGGCATGGTTTGTTGCACTGAAAACTGTTACAATAGTAATATCAAAGATCACTGACCACTGATCACCATAACAAATATAATAATAATGAAAAAGCTTGAAAATTCTTTGGCAAGAATTACCAAAATGACACGGAGTGAGCCTATGCTGTCAGAAAAATGGCACTGATAGGCTTGCTGGACACAGTGTTGACACAAACCTTCAATTTATAAAAATCACAATATCTGGGAAGTACAATAAAATGATGTATGCCTGTATAAAATAATTAAAAAATTATGTCCCCAAAGACCTTTTACTAGGTAACTGTTAAGTTTAGTACTAATATAAAATGTTTATTAAGTTACTATGATAAATGCAAAATAATTCAGGATGGCAAGCCTAAGTCTTCATTACAGGAGGTCTTTTCTTCCCTCCTTTAATTGGCCATGCCAAAGCAAAAAATCTTAAAATAGAATATTTAACAAGCCATAAATTGTTTTACTAGACTGAATTTGTATCAGATAAATGTCTTTTCTTCAAATGTTGTGAAATATTTTATGTTACTAGTGCTCCAGGTGAAAACCTGCCCCCAAGTCTTAAACAGAAGGTAATGCCAGTACTTTAGATCACTTGCTAGCATCCCTGTTTGTGGTTCACTTTTCCCCCTTGGGTTGAATAATTAATCTAATGTCAATCGTTCTTCTTTCTTTCTTTCTCTTTCTTTCTTTCCTTCCTTCCTTCCTTCCTTCCTTCCTTCCTTCCTTCCTTTCTTTCTTTCTTTCTTTCTTTCTTTCTTTCTTTCTTTCTTTCTTTCTTTTTTCTTTCTTTCCTTCTTTCTTTCTTTCTTTCTTTCTTTCTTTCTTTCTTTCTTTCTTTCTTTCTCTTTCTGTCTTTCTTTCTCTTTCTTTCTTTCCTTCTCTTTCTCTCTCTCTCTCTCCTCTCCCTCCCTTCCTTCTTTCCTTCCTTCCTCCCCCCACAGCAAACCTGCAGTAAACCAGGCAACTGAATGTTATTAGTTATTATTACGTCCTGTTAGATGATGATCATAAATATGGAAGGCTCATAAAATAGCAAATTTTTGTTGAACAACATTCTTCCTACATACTCCTCCGCCCCCTTCAATCCAGCTTCCACCCGCGTCATTCCTGACATGGCTCCTGCTAAGGTCACCAATCACCCTTAAGGGCCCAGATTTAAAGGATACTGTTCAGCCTTCATGTTATTAATACTTGACTTCTTAGCATATTTCACAACAACTGGTCATTCTGTCCTTAAAACAATCTTTTCCTTTGTCTTCTGGGACACAGCCATTCTCCTGGGTTTTCTTCCCTCCTCCAGTTTTGAGACTCCTTTTGCTGGCTCATTTTACTCTACCTAATTCCCAAGTACTGGAGTCCCTAAGGCTTATTTCTAGACTCCTTTCTCTTTTTCTCTTCTCTCTCCCATTGCTATAATTATCGTCTACATGTCAATGACCCTCAAATGTATTGCAGTTGAATGAGCCTCTTCTAAGTCTCAGACCTGTGTTTCTGGCCTACTTGATTTCTTTTGTAGAGGTCTCACAAGTACCCCAACCAAATAAACATGTCCAAAGCCTAACTTAAGATTTCATTTGTAACCTTTCAGTGGTTCCTACCATAGTAAGTGGTACCGTTGCTCACAGATAACCTTTAGCACATCAATGTCCTGCGCAAAACCGTTGAATACACCATTTTCTCTTCTCACCTAATATCTTTCGGTGTATTTCTCTCTCTACATGGAGTACTTCCTCTCTCTGCATTTCACTTAATTTCTGCTCATCTGCCAGATTTCATCTCTACTGTCATGGTCTCATAGAAACCTCCATGTTGCCTATAATGTTACACGTTCTCACAAATCCCTGTTTTTCAACTTTGTAGAATTTGCCAGAGTTTACAATTCTCTGATTATGAAATTATTTCCTTTTATCATATGACTTCCTCATAGACTACAAGCTCTATGAATGCAGAGACCATTTCTGTTCTGCTGATCTTTGTATACCTTGTGCTAATTGCAGTACCTGCACATAATTGGCACCCAATAAATACTTGCTGAATCAATGGAGGGGCTGTTTTCTATTTTGGTTGCTGATTCATGCAAAAGAAAAAAGTGAATTTTATTATACTAATAGTCTTTATATATATACAAATCTGTAAAACTTGAGCTTGTTAGAGAATACACTAAAATAACTTTGCCCCATGAAGCAAAAAGACATTAAACCTAGATAGCATCTGGCCTAGAATTTCCTCTGAGATACGATTATATTTTTCTGGAGCCTTTGGGAAATCGATGGGCATTTTTATTGCTTTTCGCTGCGGTTCGTAAGATCCATGTATGATGGGGAAGGGCAGTGAGTGTAGTGTGGCCAATGAGGAGCTCAGGCAGTGAGCAGTGTTCAATTCCCAGCTCCACCACCCATCACTGAAAGGTAGTGATCATTTTCGTGTGCTGGCTGTGGGAAACACCCATGCAGAGCCTTCAGGCTTCGAAAAGCAATGTGCTGGTGCACACAGCCAGTGGGAAGTTGAGTTGTTGCCACTAGGGGAAAAAAACAGGTGGCTATTTAAAAAAGCACTTCACAATTATTCCTTCATCCAACCTGACATGAAACAGAGTGTCCAAACCCTAGTCTGTGGATCACATTGCTAGAAAAGTCAAAGACTAAGAGGCAGAATCTGCAGGTGTTTCCTTTCAGATTTTTGCCTTTAGGAAGAAACAGAAAGTAAATAAAAATTATGGTTATTCCACTGGCACCAGAATAACATGTACGTATTTTTAGATTGCTGCATTTTAGTTAAAGCTATATAGGATGAGAGTAGGAACAAAAATGTTGTATGAGAGAACTACCTTTTCTGCATTTCCTGATTCTTTTAATAGATATCTCCAATGTGGATTTAATATTCCTCATTTTAATTCTTGTAACAGAACCTCAGTGAAGAAAGAATGGACTCCAGTATTTCAAATAGCTTTGGTGTAGCCAGTCTTGAAATTTTGTCTGTTTTCTTTTTCAAGGTAAGGGATCTGTTTTTGTTCTGTTTATTTTGTTTTAGTCATGCCATGAGGAAATGAGGTATGTAAGTTAATTATTTTAATCCCAATAAAATGATAACAAACTGTAACTACATGATACCCTCTCCAACTGGTCAATTTATTTAAACAGTATATGAGCTAGATTTTTTTTGGGGGGGGAGTTATAAACAAAAGGCCTAAATCATTCCTCATGGAAATGGATTTTTCTAAAATCATGCTATCCTAGAGAAAATCTAAAATTGAATAAGATACAAACTCACATTCTATTCTATCCCAGAAAGCTTGTCCACATTACTGTAATTTCAAAAGATTTAAAACAGTTGTTGAGACCCACAAGAAACTATGCTAAGTTATTATAGCATTACCACTTTTATCCCTTGGGGACAATTTTCCTCATGAGCCTCAGATTTAGTGTAAAATCTTATAAGATTTTGGGAGAACATCTTAAGAAATAATTGTTATCTCTAGGAAACATGGGTTTTCAAATTAGTCTCATTTATGTATCAAAAAGGACTCATAATCATTTAATTTTCCATGTGTAAAATCAATAAAACAAGCAAGCAAGCAAACAAAAATAACTTTCCCTGTATATTTCTGTACTGGGTTGAATGGTATCAAAATTTATGTCCACCAGAAGTTCAGAATGTGACCTTATTTGGAAAACAAGGTCTTTGCAGATGCACTTAGCTTGGTTAAGATGAGGTCATACTGGATCGGGGCTGGCCCTAAATCCAGTGATTGGTGTCCTTATAAGAGAAAGGCAGGAGGATGCAGACCCAGAGACACAGACACAGAGGGAGGAAGGCCGTGTGAAGGAGGCAGAGATTGGGGTGATTCAGCCACAAACTAAGGAACACCAAGGATTGCCAGGAACCCCCAGAAGCCAAGAAGAGGCAAGGAAGGAGTCCCCAGAACCTTCCTGAACCTTCAGAGGGACATTGGCCTTGTCAGTGTCTTGATTTTGGACTTCTAGCCACTGGAACTACTCATAGAAGAGAATTAATGTCTGTTGTTTTGAGCCACCTAGTTTGTGGCAATCCGTCACGGCCCTTCTAGGAAACTAATACAATTTTTCAAGCTCTTTCCACATCTTTTCCATTGCACGGTTGAAGTCGTTGAAAGAATTGTCTCCGTTTGTTGTTTCTTCTCTATCCCATGACATCCATTCCTCCACCACTGCAGTCTGGGTTCTACCCTCATCATCCCACAGAAATTCTTTGGCCAAGTTTACCAACAGCCTCTGACGGCCGACGCCAGCGGGTGCTCAGTCTCCGCACGATCTGGTCCTCTCCAGCACCGGCGCCCTTTGCCACTTCCTCCCTGAGCCTGCGACTCTGCAGCCACCACGTCGTCTTCCTCTGCCCTCTCCAGGTCAGCCAGTGCTTCGCTCCTCCTCTTGCAGTCGTCCCTTCAACGCTGGTGTTTTCAGGGTTCTGCCACGGATCCTCTTCTCCCCCTCACCACTCTGCCTGGATGGTTTCGTTCCCGCGCACCTGTTTGCCAGTGTTTTCTAAGTCTGTCCTAGGACCAGAGCTCTCTCCTGAGCTTCGGACTTGCCATCAACTCTACAAGTTAAGTGGCACATCGCAAGTAATGCCTCAAGGGTCCCTCGAAATCAATGTGTTCAAAACTGAAATCCCCATTTTCTCTCTCAAACCTGCTCTACCTTTTCAGTCTGTGTCCCGGATCGTAGCACCAGCTTTCTCCCAGTTACTAAGGTCAGAAGTCTGGGCGAATCCTTGCTTCTCTCTTCCTCTCATAACCTGAATCCTTTCTCTCTTTGCATCCTCGCAGACAAACTTTAGGCCCTGTGCTGTCATGTCTCCCCAGCTTTCTGGAGGGTGTATTAGCTCGTCTCCTCCCCCATGTTCCTTTCTCACTCACTCTGGAGTGATCCTTGTGAAACGTAAAGTCACTTGTGTGATCCTTATGCTTAAAATTACCATATCTTCCCAAACTTTGCAGGACAAAGTCCAGAATGTCTGACCAGGCTTGGCAGGACACGCCCCTCTCTGCCAAGCCAAATGGAAAGCCCTCCTCACGTCCTTCCAACGGGCCGTGCACTCTCTGGGCTGGGGAGAGTGTCACCCCTGAGAAGCCACTCTGACCCGGACCCGCCTTCATGCCCCCACGGCACGCAGCCACGGCCTCGTGGTTCTCTGCTCTTTCCAGGTGTCCTCTGCAGAGCGAGGAGCTCCTCCACCTTAGCACCAGGTGTCTCCGGTGTGACTGCAGTGCCTGCGGTGGGGAGGCCCAGTGCATACGGGCTGAGTGAATTACCTGGTGTGTCTGCGTAAATGAGGAAACCAGGGTCATGACAATTAAGCCATTGGGCTAAGCAAATGCAAGCCATGCAAGCCAGGGTCAGGTTTTTCCAGTGCTTTTTCATTCTTATATATATTCTTTTTTTTTTTTTTAAGTGCATTGTGTAAAAGCATAAAGCATAAAAGCATTTGTTAGAAAACATCACTTCTAAATTACAACACCCATAATTTAGAACAAATGATAAAACCAAGAAAGGCTTGGTTATAAACGATATACTTCATTACCAATTTCAAATGAGTTCTTTCTTCTAACCATGCTTTGTTTTCTTTGCCTTTCCCTAGGCTAACACAGCAGTCACTTTCGTAGCTTTTAACTTTTCTCCTTCAGCTCATACTCAGCTGCTGGGGAGTCCGCAGGTGTCAAATACCACATTCTTCTCTTTACTTGCTCTGAGCACAAGTAGTGCCCTCAAGATGCCTCCTGCTCATTTTTAGCTTAATCCACCCATTTCGTAAGCTCCGACTCTGCTCTGAACTCTCGCTCACCTTGCCAGCCTCTGAACTGCCTTTGAAGGGGGATGAACGTCATGGTTCTGAATCTGCCCCAGCTGTTCCTAATTCTTCCTTGCCGGCCCCTGCATCTGAGCTGTGCTTGCTTAAAGGAGGCGCTGCACCCTGGAGCGGGGGTGCCTGAGCTCCACTCCACCTAGGAGCCTTGTTCGCTCCCTCCAGGCCTCAGAAACCTGCTGACCTAGTAGGTGATACAAATTAGTGGCACTTGTTTGGCTTTTTTTGTTTTTGTTTTTGTTTCATCAAAAATAAAAATTATTCATGTTCACTGAAGAAAAATTTGCCAATAGAGAAAATTAGGAAAAATTCCACACCACGTGGAATTTCATCAACCAATCATCACTGCAATTAAGATTTGGATATATATTTCCTTTTAGTCTTTTTATTCATGTATAAAGGCTTAATTTTGACAGTTATTCTATTGCATATATCATTTATATCTTTTATTTTTACTTAACACTGTTAAGTCTATTCTGCATAGTATTTCATTGAGTGGATGGATATGCCAGAAGATAATTCTTCTCCCTGGGTTACACTTTTAAGTTGTTACCATTGTCCATGTGAAAAATAACAGGATGAATCTGATTTAAGCACACAGAAAACAAACAAAAAAACCAAGAATCCTGAGAAGAAACTCTTTGTGCCTGACCTTTTGTCTCTGTTTAAAATGCTTTCTTTAAGATTTATATACAGAAGTGGAATTACTAAGTAAAAGTGAACGAATACTTTCTCAGATTGCTTTCTATACATGTACCAATTCATATTGCAACATACACTCTCATGTATTGTATGAGGGTATCTGTTTCATCCGCCCTTGCCAAGCTGTGGTTACACATCTCTTTTTTGTGGTTATACATCTCCCTACTTTCATAGATCATTTATGAAATCATTTCTTTGATTCCTAGAGAAGCTGAATATTTTCATAAATGTTAGCGTATTAATTGTATGTCTTCGTGAATTTCTTTTCATGTCCTTTGATCATTCATGTAGTTGGGACTTTTTACTTGTCTGTTTTATAGCTCTTTATTTAATAAAGAAATTAACTGTCATGTTTGTCGCAAATATTTTCCACTTTGGGTGTTTATATTTTAAACATTTTACCTATAGATTTTGAAATTTTTTTATGTAGCCAAATACATTCTTATTTT
This sequence comes from Indri indri, assembly GCA_004363605.1. Lineage (NCBI taxonomy): Eukaryota > Metazoa > Chordata > Mammalia > Primates > Indriidae > Indri > Indri indri. Next base: position 29,156 of record RJWJ010018117.1, read on the forward strand.
TTATATGTGATTTTATTAAGTTTTATCTTAAAATTAATTCTCATTATCTATCTGCCCTCCCCACCACTCCATTCAAACATTTACTAATATTCATTTTCATATTATCTTCTAAGATTTTGTGTTTTAATATTTTTTACATCTAATACATGAAGTTTATTCTGGTATATGGAATGAGGTGAGGATCTGTATTTTTTTTCCTAAATTTTTAACCAAATGAACCCAAACCATTTCTAGAACATTCTCTTTCTTGTCCATTGATTTGTAATTTTTTTTACTAATCATATTTTCAATTCTCAAATACATTGGGATTTATTGTTGGGCAATCTATTATGTTTCATTGATCTATGGCAATTTTTGTACCAATAGTCAATATTTAATACATTTAAACTTTATAAGATATTTGCGATTTCTGATAAACTTCATACTTATTTCTGATAAAGTTTGCAAAAGCTCCCCTAAGTTTGGAATTGAATTAAATCTATGTGTTTACTGTTTGTAGAAGAGGTGCCATGTTCAAAAGATTTTGTCTTTCTTTTCAGAGCACAAAAATCTTGTGGGTTACATTTCTATTAATGCTATTCCTAGATTTTTACTGTTTATTTTTTGTAGCTATTTTTAATGTAGTCTCTTTTCCATTATATTTTACATGGTTATTTCTTTATTTCTGCTCTATAGAAAAACTATAAAATTTTATGTATTTATTTTCAATTGGCCCCTGAGTAGGAAAAAACCCCAGCTTTTTCTATTCTCTCACTCAACAACAATCAACACAGAAGACTTCCATGATCAAATGTGTGAGGTTTCTGTCAACCAGCAAGCAATCACTTCTGCAGTGGACACCAGCTGGGTGTCCTCTAATTCAACTCAATTCTGACACTATCTACCTGGAAGTAGAATCAGATCACACAGATTGAGGACTCAGACCCACAAGACTGCTCCCCATTTCTAATGCCAACCACAAGCCCAGGTCATTTTGCTTGTGCTTCTGGCTATAAATCAGGGTTCAAAACACCCCCTCCTTGGGCTTAGTTAATTTGCCAGAGCTGCTCACAGAACTCAAGGAGACAGTTATGTTTACTGGCATGTTATGAAAGATATTACAAAGGAAACATGAATAGATGCGTAAGGTGAGGTACCGAAAGGTCCTGAGCGCAGGAGCTTCTGTCCCCGTGGAGTTCCCTCTTCATGAACTCTATGTGTTCGGCTGCCTGGAAGCTCCATTAACACAATCTTTTTGGGTTTTTATGGAGATTTCATTACTAGGCATGATTGATTAAATCATTGACCATTGGTGATCAACTTAACCTTCAACCCCCCCTCACCTCCCCAGGGAGGCTGGGGGTGGCTGAAAGTCCAGCCTCCATCCTGAAGCTACCCAGGGGCTGCCAACCTCCAGCCAACTCATTAGCATACAAAAAGACACATCACTTTGGAGGGTCCAAGGGATTTTAAGAGTTGTGTGCTAGGACACTGGACAAAGATCAAATATATATTTCATAATATCAGCCTTGCTTCACAAAATTAATTTTAAAAGTTGTTTCTGTTGATTCCTTTTCCAGATATATAATCACACCACATGAAAGTAAAAATAAGTTTTTTCCCCCTACCAATATTTTTCCCTTTTTTGATCTAATAGCATTTTTCAGAACTTTCATATTAAAAACAACAGCAGTCAGCATTACTTCGTGATTTTAGTAAAATGACTGTAAATTTTTACTACTAATATTTTATTGACTGTTGGTTTGCATTGAATATTGCTTACTATCTTGAGATAATAGTCATATCTTTTTTTTCACTAGAAGAGAATGTTTAATAATTGATAAAAATATACAAAAATATTCAAATCAGAAATGCTTCAGAATGTGTACCATGAAGTCAGTACTTCTCAGTGAGTAGGGAAGGTAAAAGACTTCCTCAATGGAAAAAAAAAAAAAGTAATAGCAAGACTTGGATTAAAAAAAAAGACAACTGCTAAAGAAAATGTTTAAGTCAACATTGATTTTTTTTTTTTTTTTAGACAAGGATATTGCAACTATCACTTAAAGTCTGGTGGCACATTCTTTAGCAGGTCCTTAAGGCAATATATTTAAACTAATTTACAATTTGATTTGATGTTAATTTTTTTAAAACATTACCTCAAAATAGATGCTCAAAATAATGCTCTCACAATAGCCTTTTAAAAACGTATTCAGATGTTTCATAAAAAATAATGGCGGCTTTTTTACAGTAGTGCTCCTTAGCACCACCATACTTAAGGGTCGCCAAGTTTCCCTCAAAAATGCCTACTTCTTAGAAGTCACCATAAAAGATCACATTGGCTTTAACAAGTTGGGTAGTGCACAAAAAAGCAGTTTTATCAGTTGCTGGTGCTTTTTTTGTACTACTATATTATCAAAAAATTTTTCATTATATCTTCAAAATCCAACCCCTATAAAGTAAATCGAATCACCTCATGAGTTAGACTGTAGAACAAAGTAGAGACATCTGCAGTTATCAGTGAATTGCCACCTTTAATCCATCCTGCAGTGCCCTATGAAAGGGTCACAGAAAGACAGTTATGATTGTATGAAAATATGATTCTCAATATAGAATCAAAAGTTATTTTCAATTTCCTTTGCTTTTATAAAGTCCCACAATAACAATACTTAAATGAATTTTTTTGTGTGATATAATTAAAACCTAGTGTTATTTCAGTTGAACTAATAGAGTCCCTGGTCTGAATTAGACTTTAAATCATACTGTAAAAGTATGATTTACTTGATACTTAGTTTTTAAAAGACTTTTTGAATTAGGGATAGGTTTGGAGATATTTATATTTTTAAAAGTATTTTTTATAAATATTAGATACCTTTTATAAATTTTTTGAAATGACCTTATTAAAAAAATTCAACCTACTGATA
>RJWJ010018118.1:0-32050 GCA_004363605.1 Indri indri
TAATAGTATTATCAGTATCAGACATTCCTTGTGAAAGAATAGTTCTAGAGTAAGTTATCAAGATGCAAGCGTTTTCACCTGTGAAACAGGATTAATAGGTGTTTTATTAATACAAGTATGAAATACTCTGGTGATAGGAATTCAGGAGGTGTTCTTTAAATCTTCACTCTCAATATTATATAGACTATAATTTCAGATTCAAAACTGTGGTAATTTGCTTGAATGGGTAAGTTCACATATGTACTGCAGGCTGACTTTTCTTGTAATAAAAGTGAAATGGTTATATGGAAAATAGTATACCATACTGAAAAAAATGACAGGCTTTGCAACCATATGGACATAAATTCAAATTCCACTTTGAATTTGGAATTTTTCATATTCTAGCTACTTAGCCTTGTCACTTTTGACAAAATGAAGAAAATAATGCCACCTTTCTCTCTTGAGAGGGTTCATGGCCACAGAAGAGATGCTTTTTAAATATAACTTCCTTTTGCTTTCTTTGTGTTAGCAGATAAAAAACATTAAACATTATTTTTCTTATCTAGAAGTAATATAAATGTATGGCCCATGAGGATTTCAATTCATTCAGCCTTTAATGATTTCTCATTCTTTCCTTAAATATAAAAAATATATAAAATACTATATTAAAGTGAAGCCAAAAAAAAAATTGCAGATATAAAAAGGGAAACATTCTTTTGATGTACTGTGAATTAAGTTGTTACCCAAGCAGTATTAGGTTTGGATTCAGAAAACATCATTTTAAAAAACTCAAAGGTAATCCTCTGAGAAAGAAAAAAACAATGGTATATTGTAGACATAGCTATTTCAGTTATCTTTCATATTAGGTAGGAAACTGTGTGGAAAAAGTAGGGTAAACATTACTTCAATAGCTCAAATCTTAGAAACACAATGTAGTAATGGAAATGACACCTATGAGAGTTAATGAAACACCAGGATATCTTTATCGTGGAAACACTCTAGAAAAGAAATGCAATTGCATCTCACAGTTGTTCCATCAAAATGCAATTTTCAAAGTAGTCAGCAAATTGCTTACCTGAATTTTGTTCTCAAATGTTGGGCTTGAGAGCACAAATAAGAACACAAGATTTTCGGAAACAATTCCACACAGTCCTTATCAGCATATAGAGATTATTGTTCCGAAAACAGGGAGTTCTCAGTAAGCTTAATGGAATATATAGAGAGACATATTCTTTAACTTCAACAATTAAAACTGATTGGAAATAGTTGGTACAGTGGACCTTTCAAAGTTTCTTAAGATACATCTTTAAGATACCGTGTAGCATACAGTTTTTCCAAAACAGTATTGATGGAAGCATTTACTGATGATTTACAAACTTTCTTGCTTGTTTGTCTCTGTACAGATCAGAAAGAATGATAAGTTCATTTAGAATATTAATTAAAGCCACCGGAGAATTCAAAGTTAAATTGTTTTATTTTAACCAAAAAATGTTTTCTGCCTAAACATCACCACTTTCTTAGACTTAACGTTTCCCTTATTTTAGTCATCAGCAGTAGGAATTGATTTTTTAAACATAAATACACATGTTTTCCACAAAGGACAAATGTTTTTAATTAAAAATTATTATTTATAAATGTTAGTGCATGTGAAATAAAAAGGAAATATAAGTATGACCACATTGAGATGCAAATAGATGACTTTGTAACCAATGGCCTGGATAATGCATGAGATATATGAACCTTATCTCAAGTCCACATGACTAGGCTCTCTTTCAGGAAGTGGAATCATAAATAATATACTTAGTTTTGTATTTGGTTTACCTGCAACATTTAGTAAAATTTAATGAAATAATGATGAGCACATGCTGCAAATTTAGAATCGAAGCCTATGTCTGTACTTGTCTAAATTCCCTAAGAAACCAAGAAACTGTATGCAGTTGTTGTAACATTTCAATTTTTATATATGCAATGGCACCATTTTATTATTTTAGTATCAAATTATTTAAAAAATATTATGCCCACTTTCATTACTGAATATAAGGGGATGTGATTTATCCCACGGTATCCCTTTAATGTTGCTAGTTTCTCTACTTCAGCAAGCCAGACACACGATTTTGAGAAGGCCAACCCTTCAAAGGTAAGCCTTTTGTTCAAGGCAATTATTGCTTCATTTCAATGTCTTCTGGATTACTGCCTATATTGAAAGTACTTGTGCTCTCACGCTACTTGCATTAATTTTATACCTCCCTTCAGTTATTCTGACTTCACCACCCCTTCTCCTAAATAACTGGTTTGTTTTCACCCCATAGGTTGTTTTTAGATGTTTTTTCCTTTTCTGTTATTTTCTATCCATCCCAATCAGAATTTCCAGGGGTTTCCTGGTCTTTTACCCATTATTATGAATAATAATTACTAAATAGTTTATCAGGTTATAATTTATTAGCAAGCAATTTTTCTCTTTTATACTTTCTAAGACAGTACCATACCAATTAAAATGATCTTAATGTAATTTGTAGTTGGCCTTGTTGCCAGAATAGCACAATTGTAAAATACTCAGAATTTAATGTACGACTGTGGATGTTTCTGTAAATGTCTGTCTGGCATACACTTTTATATATTAAATAATATAGTAATTATAGGATATCTGTAAAGAATATAATTATTTATGGAGCACCTGCTCCTTTCCAAGAATTACCGTATAGTTTGAAGTTAAAAGAAAAATCACTGGTGAACATCTCTGCCTTCAAAGATTCAAAGGTACAGTCAAGTAATTAAATATAGTTTGTGTCTTCTCTTTTCTCTTAACTCACTCCATTTAGGCTTTTATTCCCATCACTCAATCAAAAATGCTGTTAGCACTGACATGAGTGACCTTCATATTGCTAAATCCAATGCTATTCCCAGTTTTCTTTTGATTTATCAAAAGGATTTGGTGGAGTTGGTTATTCTCTTCTCCCTAATACTATTCCATCATTTGCCTCCCTGGACACCACACTCATGTGGTTTTCCTCCTCCTTTGTAACATACCTTCTTAGTCTCAATTACTGTTGTCTCCTTCCCAACCCCCTCCCCGATCTCTTCAAGTGGGGGTACACCAGCTCTCAACTCTTTTCCCCTCCTCTCCTCTCCTCTTACCTTTCTGTCTACATGCGTTCCCTTGGTGATATTGAATTTTGTTGTCCATACCAACTTTTTGTTGGTGACTCTCAAATTCATGTCTCTGACCCAGATTCTTCCTTTGAAATTAGATTCTTACATCCACCTGGCAGCTCAACATCCTCAGCATAATCTCTAACAGAAACCTCACACTTAATATTGTCAAAATAGAATTCCTGACCTTTCTCTCAAAGCCCTGTCCACCTGTAGCCTTCTCTGTCTAAGTTCATGGCAATCCAGTCTTCCCATTTTGGGGGCCCAAAACATTGGAGTCATCTTCGATTCCTATCTTTTTCTCACAGGTATTACAATGTGCTGGGAAAACTGGTGACTTTCCAGGATCTGACCATGTCTCATCACCTCCACTCCTGTCATAATCTCCTACTTGGATCACTAAGCAACCATCATTTCCTACTTGGATCACTGTGCTCTCTGTTCCTGCCCTATTATCCTACAGTCTGTTCTCAACACAGGAACAAGAATGATTTTCTAAACTGAAGTTAGATTGGGCTCATTCTGTGCTTAGTGTCTTAACTACTGCCAGAAAACAGATTCCTCTAGGCATAAATATTAAGGCAGTGCTTTCTGCCTACATATGGAAGTGTAAGAAAGCATATTCCACTTTTCAATGACTCTATTTCACAAACCACATGAATAATCTTACTCCATTAAGCAAATTCGTGACCATGGGAGCCCAGTTTGGTCATCCATAAAATAAAGAGATTGAATTAGATGATATTCCTGCTATAAAATCCTATGCTTATAGGTCTAAATGGACAATAATATTAGATAGAAATATGTAACTACGTGCTAGTTTCAATTTTCTCTTTAGATCTATGACTTTGGGCCCAGTATTTTCATTTTGGGGATCTTTAATTTCCTCATGTGGAAAGCAAGAGGGTTTAAACACACGATTCATTTCAAATATCTATGGAATTCTATACCATTTATTCCTCTTGAATTACAGTAATGTTTAAAGCTATGAAAATGAATGAGTTTTACTGTCTTGTGTTTCAGAGTGAGAGTCAGGGAGTTAAAGAAACATTTCTGCAAAACGCAGTGTTCTTAGGATCTCTCTGAGTGAGGCCCATAATCTCAGAAACATTGTAGTTTATAGGGCGAGAGGGTAACTTGAGATCAATTATTCTTCAGAAGCCCTAAGATGTTGGAAATCAAAGATCAGTACCCTTGCACCTGGAGTTCTTGTGTCTCCTGTTCCTGATATTCTGGCTTTCTGATTTGGAGACCATTAAAAAGAACACTTGTGTTGATTTCTGTGTCTCATGTATTTTGCAGGAGTAAAGCCTTGAGAAGTTCTGCTGTGTAGGCCAGTGGTTTAATCCAGTGTAAAACCCAGCTGATATGCTATTTAGAAAAGCAAGTGATAGACACTGGAACTGCTTTATTGTAAGTCACAGATCTTTAATCTGATCTTGATTAATGTTACAATAGAGCCAGAAACCCACACACTTTTACTACAGGACTTTTGGGATTATATGAAGCCATTAGACATGAAGGTTTGAGAATGCAAACCTTCAGGTTCTCATTGTTTAGACACAAAAATAAAAAGCTGAGCAGACATTTACTTCCCAGTTAAAACAAATTCTTTCCCCATAATATTTAAGAAAAATTTACACTTATTTTAATCTTGTCATCCTTAAGTTGAGTTTCTGGTAAAGTCCACTCCCCAAATGGGCAGAGTAGTTTTCTCTAATATCCGAAGGTTTGTTTAGTATGATTGTGAAATTATAAATTAGAAGATACAAAATTTTATCATTAGAAATTACATTTTTTAGAATGCTTCTTAGAGAAAATTTTATTTACATGCTTTTGTGTATTAATGTAATGCCTGCCATTGAAGTTGCTTGTAATTATAAATATTTGCTAAAATCAGGAACACAAATAAAGGTGCTCTACTCTTCATAAAAATTATTACAGAATTAAGACAAGTAGCTCCACATTAAATTTAAAATACAATGCAAAATTTTGATTATTTATAACAATCTTTAGAAAAGATTTTTTTATTTTGGCATAAAAACAGCATAAAACTTGTGAAATCAAAAATTTGAAAGAAATAGTTGAAAATTTAAAAAGGAAAATAAATTTAAATCTGAATTCAGGGTCAAGATAATTTTATATTAGTTATGGTCTTGTAACATTTTTTTGTCAAGGAGTTGAAATCATGATATTTGTTGAGAAGAGAAATATTTCAAAGTGTATTGAAATCAGACATTCAAATTATTCTATCAGTGCTAAACAATATTTTTATACATCATAAGTTGATCATTTATTACTGGATGTCAATCTATAGCATAATATCAGAGTACTAGGGTATTCATTATATTGATCAAAATATTGAAATCCAGATATTTGAGGTACATGTGTCATCATTAATAGTTTAACTGATCTATATTTTATCACGAAAATTTACATGTAGTATATTTATAATGCTTTCCTCAGGCCAATGTATTCTTGGGGTCCCAAAAAATCTTCTGCAGTATCTTTGAAGAGTAGAGATACTTTACAAAAAAGTGTGATAGTAACAGAAAAAGCATGGCTTGGCTTGCTTTTTTGTCCTCATCAGAGGCCATTCGAAAAATTGCCAGCTATAGCTGGCTTCCTTGGCCTCAGAGGATTCCTCCAAGCTGTACCTCTCATCTTCAAATTCGCACCCATTTTTTCTTTCCTTGTTCCTCCTTTTTTAATCCCTTTGTCTTGCCTGTATTTTTTTTTTTGTTTTGTTTTGTTTTGTTTTTTTCTATTTAATTTCTTTAGATTGCCTTTGGGTATTGGATTCTCTTCTGGCTTTGATTTCTTTCTGGGATGCTGTTTCTCAGATCAATCCTTTGGTCTCTGCACAAATGCTCTACAGCTGTTAGGTGACATCTAGATCTGCCCCCAGCTCCCGGGATATTTCACCCCTGCTGGTGGCATGTACTTTTCTGGGAGGGAACATGTAGCATTACTAAGAATTATGTTTCTTATCAATGATAAATTTGACCTGAGTTCAATAGAAAGAGAGTACATAGACATTAAACATAATTTTTAAACAAAAGGTGAATTTTATGTATTGTTTTGTCCTTAAAAAGTACAAAAAAAGGAAGTGACATTGGTATTTTTTTCATTGTCAATGAAATATTAAGCCATTACTTGCTACAATTTGTGTTATTATGTCCATATCATAATAAGTTGAAACAGTCAAGTTTAAATCAAAGAAACAGATCCTACTGATAAATATAAAAATATAAATATAAACATATTCTTCATTATTATAACAGATTTATTATGAAAACAGATACAATAACCTATATCTCTTTATTTTTATGTGATATTGATTCAAATAAGATACCTATTAAAATTCATATGCAATGTTGTAATTAGAAATAGTGTAAAGCAGATGGTATATTCCTTAAAATTGTGTTTTACAAAGAAAACTACATATGCTAAAGGACCCAAATTACAGCATTTTAACATGTTTAGATATTAAAAATTTATTGCATTTTACAGTCTTGTTAACAGTTTCTGCCAAAAAGAATATGATTAAATGGAGAAGGTGTAAAAACCAGTTTGGATAATTCCTCTATGCGTGATTCACCAAAATAACCTACAAAAAAATAATGGGGAGTTAGCAAGTGATTTTAAATCCCTCAAGATAAAAATGTAAATGATGCAAGACTATTTCTTTAAAATTTAAAAGATGCAGCCATATAAAGGAAAAAATCAACAGATTATGAAAGTGTATAATACGGTTGAACTCAATTTGGTTTATCATATATTTAGGTGAACTACAGGTTAGTTACATTAACATTTACCTAATTAATACAGTAACCCTAAAAATTTGATAGTATTGACCTCATTTTTAAAATGAGAGAAATAGCCACATGATGTTAAGTAGTTTTCCCAAGGCTGTATACTAGCAAGTGAGAGGCATATAGAATAGGTAGTTGGAATTAATGAAAACCCCTCATTTTGTTTAGAATCTGTGCTCTTCCAGAAGGAGAAAAAGCTCTAATATCACATGAAGATGGAGTTTCTGGTTACTGATATGGACTGAGCAGTCTATGGCCATGGATTGAATATGTGGAATTATTTAATGAACAATTAATAATGAATAATTATTTAATGAATAATTTTGGAACAGTGTGCTAAATGTTGGAAATACAGCAATAAACAAGATGGATAAAAATGTGCCCTCATACTCAGAGACCTGGCCCAATCTTTGCCAGATTTTGGTATTGTCAAACAAGGATTAGTTTTCTAATCAGAAAAAAATATTTTTTAATATTCCACTTCCTTTTCAAAAACTTCTTGGCAAGTTTTTGTCATTATATAGAACATAATATTCTATAACTTTATTCTAATTCTAAAAACAACGCATGCTTACTAAAGACATGCTGGAGGAAAAAAAAAGTGACCAGTAATATAATTATCTAATCTTAACATTTCTATGCTCACATTTTGTTTGTCGGATTAAGATAATGCTTGGAATGCATTTGCTTTCTGTTTAGCTTTTCATTTTCCATTATATTTTGAATAAATATAAAAATTTTAAATACCGACTATGGAAAAATTTAAAATATACAAAAGCACAAACGTGCTATGTGAGTGAGTACTTCTTCAGTAGTGGAAATTGCTTGTTTTGGGGTAGAGGGAGAACTTGAGGCATTCATGGACCCAGTAGCAATTCTACTTTGCTACATTGAACATAATGCACTTATTTTAATTATCTATTGCTGCATAACAGATTATGACAAACTTAGTGGCTTAAAACAGCGAACATTATTATATCGCAGTTTTGAGGTCAAGAACCTGGGTACATTTCACTGGGTCCTGCGCTTTGGGGTCTCCCAGGCTAAAATCAATGTGTCAACCAGAGCTGTGATCTCATCTGAGACTCGACTGAAGAAGGATATGCCTTCTCACGTGGCGGTTGACAGCATTTGGTTCCTCGAGAGCTGCTGAATTAAGGGGCTCCAATCCTTGCCGGCCATGAGCCAGAGGCCACCATCAGTCCCTCGTCACCACATGAGATATTGCATACTGCAGCCTGTTTCATCAGAGCCAGCAAGGGAGTGACACAATAGAGTCTGATGGCAATATAGAAATTACCATTTACGTAATGCAATCATGGGACCAACATCTTATGACATTTACCATGTTCTGTTGGTTCTAAGAAAGTCACAGGGTAAGGAAATGAGATTACATAAGGTGTACATAAGAGGAGGTGGGACAATGGGGACCATTTTAGAGTCTGTCTGCCATGGATTTCAACAGAAGGAAATATCCTAGAGACAATAATCAATATATATATGTAATTGTATAAGTGAAAAAAAAATACATGAATAATTATTTTTTTCACTGTTTTTGATATCATTTATTCAACTAGAAATGTGGGCATTGTAATGGTAATAATGATGCATTGAAGGTATATTAATAGAAGAGGCACTTTTCAAGAAGAAGAACTTCTAATTTTCATATAATACTATGAATAAGAACACTAAGGCTTAAATAGAATAATAAGATCTGAGCAAGGTAAAATAATACTGTATTTCTTTAAAATGCATTAATTTTAAGATGCAATATTATCTAATATACCACTTAAAACAATGCAGTATGATACAATATTTTCCGATGTCTTGGAATTGTGTATTTACTGAAGGATCTCTTTTAGGCTTAATTTGTAATAGAAATGTGCATTTATTTAGGATTTACATATATGAAAGAAAAATGCAAGTGAAACAAATTGAATGAAATATTCCTAAAGTTTCTTTGTATTCAGAGTCTGACTTTTCTGAATTGAACCTTCTGATGCAGAGTAATCCATGTGTGTGTTTCCACGCACATTATGGTTCTCTCTGGCTCTGTAACACCAGAGTTTTAGTGGAATAGCATTTCTTAAGGAATCCATAAAATAATTCAAAGCTTTTCACGCTGGCTTTGCAAGTATGTAGAGTGGTCTACTTTTTCTCCTTTTCTAAGACTTTTGCTAAACACATCAAGTCACCAGTGATCCCACCTCTTCCTCGAAAGCATTTGTTCCTGTGGATAAAATACATTCTACTGTTGTATCCAAGTTTGCTATCCAAGTTTTCTATCCAAGTCATTGATACTCATCACACTAGTTTGACTCAGAAACTTTTGTTGCTTGCTCAGGTATAGGCAATGACAACTCCATCATGACAGGCCAACAGCAATTGTCAAAGGTTTCTTGAGTTCAGGAATTATAAGATGTGAAAGAAATGTGTATCATATAATCTGTGAAATATAGCAGTTGTTAAACCCACAATTTAAATTCAGATTTATATTTTTCTAAAGCCTATTATCTCTTCCATCCAGCATATTAACTTTTCAAAAATGGCATTCTATATCATTAAAGCCTGCTACATTTTAGCGTGGGGCCCTTTTAGATACTTTTAAGTATTTTGTCCCCGGACAGTGAAAACTACCGTAAATTCGACGTTTCTCATATCTTCAGGTAATCTAAGGAAAATGTTCTTTTTCGAGACAAATTTGAAGTTATTCTTGTAGCTTATATTTTGTAGACTGTCAAAGTGTTCTGAACTCGGTACTATATTATCTCCAAAAGTGGCTTGGATTATAGATTTCTCTCAATGTGTGGGATATAATAAACAAACAAAAATAAAAGCTGCTCTTTGTAAGAAAATCAGCTCAGAATATTAAAGCTATGTGTCTTTAGGACCTTTCTAAGATTTAGTTTCAAATTGAAAATAAGTCCCATTTTTGTTACTTTGTGTTTTTTTTTTTAATTTCAAAATATTAAGGGGGTTACAAATGCTTTAGGTTACATGGGTCGCGTTTTTAATGCTTCAGTCCCAGCTGTAGCTGTGCCCATCACCCAAATAGTGTTCATTGTATCTGTTAGGTAGGTTTTTGTCCCTCCCCTCCTCCCTCCTTCCTTCTCCTCTCTGCTTGATTTCCAATGAGTTTGACTTCCCTCTGTGCACATGTGTGCTCATTGGTTAGTTCCAGTTTAATAGTGAGTCCTTGCAGTGTTGAAATACTTGAGATACTTCACTTAGGACAATGGTCTCCAGATCCATTCAGATTGTTGCAAAAGATATTAATTCATCTTTTTTTAATGGCTGAGTCATCTTTTATCCATCTTGAATTAATTTTTGTGAGTGGTGAGAGGTAGGGGTCCTGTTTCATTCTTCATGTGGCTATCCAATTTTCCCAGCACAGTTTATTGAATAGGGTTTCTTTTTTCCCCATTGTTTTCTGGTTTGTCTACTTCCATCATGATCTTGTTCTGATATATTGGGTAAATACGGGCACGCTGACAAGCGGTAAAGTTAACCATCAACAACACATTCCATATGCAGTAGTGGGGAAAAGAAGGCAAAGGGAAATTTGGAGTGTGTGTGTTTCTGTGTATATACACACACAAATATTCACAAATATATATATTAATATATAAAAGAGGAAGAAGGGTAGTAGTCACAAATAACTCATTAGTACAATTTAGATAGGCAGATAAAAATAGTTTTAACAAAATCTATAACCTTTCTGCTGTGCTCTCACCTTCTGATAAATGGGAAAATTATTAGCTCTATGTCAGGCAACAGTAAGTGGAATCTCAACCTGTAATCGAAAGAGTTCCTTAAGATTATGTTTCATCTTTCATTTGGGTAAAAATGCTCTGTCTCTTATATCCTTCTCCTTTGCCTGCTTCTCTCCTTGTGCTTCGGTGGGTAAGGACCAAAGGAGGATGCACATTTCTGGTTGGGGAATGAGGTGAGCACCATGTCCTCATGCTAGAAACCAGCACGAGGTTTCCATGTGACTCCTGAGTAAACCTTCATGTCCTTTTGGATGTTCCTTGTCCCAAAGTTTGTAACTAGTGACCATGTTCCTTCTGGCCCATGGCTAGCCTTTCGGAATGTGTTGGCTAAATGGATGTAAGCTCAGCTCCCACTGATTGCAGATACTGAGGCTCTGCACGTCTTCTATTCTGTGATGGCAGTGTCAGTTACAGGACCACCTCATGTTGCTCTGACAGAGCCTCTTCAAACAGCTCCTTGATTGACAGGGTACTGAACACAGCCAAGGAAAGCTGAACCTAATCCCTGCCTTACTGCACACGACCATACTGGGTTACCTAGTATATTGGATGTAGCATGCTCCCAAATCGTAACACAGTAAATTTTGCCCTTTTTGTTGACCTCAATTTATCTAATGCACTCCTCTCTCTGTGAACCCAATTCCAAAGAAGAAAAATAGGGAGATCTACGTATGAATAGTCCTTTGCTTTGATATCATGCTCCTATAATCAGAGCAGACTTTCTCTGCATCATAGTAACATCTCCTCCTTCCCAGTTGCAATAGGTGTGTCTAAGCCTTAGTGGAAAATGGAGGTATTCTAATGAATTACTCTCATTAAGCTACGGGAGAACCTATGAAGTGAGTCCCGAAAACTCCATTTTGACAGAATTTGGAAGATCTCTTTCTATATGATAGCTTGGCTTGGAGAACTATGCACTCCTATTTTTGAGAATGACTGAATCTGAATATTGCAGTTTGCTTTATCTTGGCATACCAAATTCTACTTTCCTGAGCCTCTGGTTGTCTAAGATACTATAATCATGCCAGGGGTTACAAAGAAACTACATTACAAAAATCTAAATCTCCTAGTGTGGAGATACAACCAAATGCTACAATAATTACATTACGCATTGATTCTGGCAGAGCAACTTAGCCAAATGTAGTTCTTTTCCCAATTACGTGTTCTTAGCCCGTGATAGTTCTGCCTTTAGAGGGCTGTAAGAATCGTAATAAACCTTCACTTTGGGCATGGTGGGGTAAGCAGATAATATCCAGGGTTTTTTAGTATATCTCTTTGTCCCAATCATAGAGTGGCAATCCTGTTTTCCCTGTTAGTATAGGTCAATCACTTCTTCCAACACCAAAACATCATTTTCTGTATATTTGTATAATTGCAATATCAGTTTCCAATCCAGTGGAAACACTGCTGTGTCCCTTGGTGGAAATAGTCCTCTCGAGGGCCAAACTCTCAAAACCGGATGATTCATAGTGGAGACCAGAAAAAAATATTTTGCTACTGAGTCACTAACTGCTGCTGCACTGGGTTCTAAACTACAGGAGAAACAGCAGCGTATGGGATGCTTGTACTACAGCCAGGGCCTGCTAGGAAGAGTATTTTATAGCTTTAGATTCCACTAAAGTTCTTTCCTGGCCATCTTGGTATCTGGGTAGAAGCAACAAATCCAAATTGGGCTAAGTTGCTTTCGATTTAAAAACTCGCTAAATATGCGACCTCTTTTTTAAGGATACAGCAAATTTTTCATCACCCTGAAGTGAATGTCCTGAAGATACTGATTCTCAGTTGAAACTTGTTTAATGAGGCTGATTCTTCTATTTTCAGTGAATGTATTTCCCACCTTTGGCATACATATGTCTTACCGAGGCCGTTTAGGGTGGTTTCTACTTCCTTAGCTCTGGATTCTATTAGCATGATGTTATCAATAGGGTGCATGAACATCATGCCTTGTGGGCTGATGATATGTCTGAAGTCCCTGCAGATTATGATGAGTCATATAACCTGATTGTTGAGGTTACCCTTAGGATCAGACGTTAATGGTTTATGGCTGTTCCTACCAATGCAAGCAAACTGCTTCTTATGGCCTCTGTTTATTGAAAAGGACAAAAATGCATGAGTCAGGTTAATAGTTGCATATTACCTACAAGAAGTATGCAACATCTAAAGCAATAGCTATAATTAGTGTCACCAGCTGACTCAGATTATAAAAATTCACTGGTAATTTCCAAAACCCATACTATCTAACAGGAGCTAATGTGTTGGAATTAAATTGAAATATACTGGAATCATAGACCCTGAGTATTTCAAGCCTTTGAGGGGGACACTAATTTGTGCATTTTGTCTAGAAATGCTGATAGGTGAGATTGTTTACTGTCTATATCCTTTACTAAACTATTTGCTCCATAAAGGCTGAATTTGCATCTGGTTTACTCATAATTGTATCCATAGTGCCTAGTGCTGTGCTAAGTAGCCATTTTTTTTTCACTTCAAAAATTCCTCCTGTATCAGAAGCAATTAGAATATTCCCTTTGCTAGAGATCTGAATTCAAAATTCAGTCAACAGGTCCCTTTGAGATGGTATGATGGTATGGTAAATCTTTTAATAGGAAGATACACATGAACCATAAGACAAGTTCCCAAAGAGTATTTTACCTCGCATCACTTCAACCTAATGTACCTAACACTAAGTGGTCCCTTGGTGGAAATAGTCCTCTTCAGGGCCAAAATATCAAAACCATAATATAGCACATATCTTGAAGAATTTTATAATGCTCATCCATAATGACTTCCTAAGTATCTCAATAAAAAAGACTATTTAACTTTGTTTATGCAAGTGGTTACAAACTTAACTGCACAAGACTACTGCAAAACTCTCATTTAAATATTACAGAATTGATATTCTTTGAAGTACACTTTGAAAAAGGTTTTGTAAAGAATTAAAATCATGGCTGGGTGCAGTGGCTCACACCTGTAATCCTAGCACTCTGGGAGGCCAAGGTGGGAGGATCATTTGAGATCAGGAGTTTGAGACCAGCCTGAACAAAAGGGAGACCCCATCTCTACTAAAAATGGAAACATTAGCTGGGCGTCATGGCACACACCCTGTAGTCCTAGCTACTTGGGAGGCTGAGGCAAGAGGATTGCTTGAGCCCAGGAGTTCGAGGTCTGCTGTGAGCTAGGCTAATGCCAGGGCACTCTACTCAGGGCAACAGAGTGAGACTCTGTCTCAAAAAAAAAAAAGAAAATTCAGAATCCGTATGGAGAAAGGTGAATATCAACTGACCAGTTAGAGATCCGATTCAGGCCAGAGGATCTGGATCTATGTCTCAGCAGGGCCCCCTGCATTCCACGAGAACTCAGGCAAATTATCACCTGCATTTCAGATAGAGCATTTCAGACTGACTATTACATGACTCCCGAAGATATCTTTACAAATTCAGGAGCTGTGAAAGCTTCTGAGACAGCCTGAGATATTCCTTTCAACGGGAACAAAGATACCACTACTTTTAAATAAATGGGTGAGGAGTTTGTTGAAAAGAGCGTTGCCTTGTTGCAGAATGACAATAGAGACAGTAAGCATGTGGGAATTTAATGTTCTTTCCTTAGCTCAGATTCAGGTAAAAACTCTATTTTTGGCCTTCTCATATAAATCTGTGTCTCTTAACTATATTGCACCTACATAAATTAGTTATAGAGTCAAAACAATTACTATATATGTTCACCTGTTCTTTTATCCTTTCCCTCAATTTATATAAATTTGGTAGTCAATAATACAATAAGACTTTTCTAAAACAATTAACTTCACCCTTCTCTATTTTCTCTTCTCTCCCTTTCACTATATTCTATCATTTTTTTCTCATGAAGAAAAAATGAGCTCATTTTTACATCCTTGTAGAACTTTCCCTTGATCTAAAATACTCTTCCAATTTCTTTTTTCTTTTTTTTTTAATTCCAGGGTATTGTGAGGGTAGAAACACTATCTGTGGAAAAGAATTTGGAGATACCCCAGAGAGCTAAAAATAGAAATACCATTCAATCCAGCAATAGCACTATTAGGCATCTACCCCAAAGAGCACAAAACATTCTACAATAAAGACATCTGCACCCGAATGTTTATGGGAGCACAATTCACTATTGCAAGGATGTGGACACAACCCAAGTGCCCGTCAATCCATGAGTGGATTATTAAAATTTGGTATATGTTTACAATGGAATATTACTCAATCATAAGAAACAGCAGTGATCTAGAACCTCTTATACTTTCCTGGATTAAACTTAAGCCCATTATCCAAAGTGATCCACAACTACTCTTCCAATTTCGAATCTCTCTTTCAATTTCAGTACGAGATTTCAGTGTCGCCATTTTCATTTTTGCATATCACGAGAGGAAAAGAGGACAGAACAAAAGCATTTTACATGACATTTCTCAATTACTATCAAAATAACTGTTGGAATTTAAACTTCAGGATATTCCTGCGTCATATATGTCAGCTTAAATGCTATCCAGAGGAGAGCATTGAAAAAGAATTTCTGCTATATATAATGTACTTGCAGGTCGAATTTAATTACAATGGCTGGAGTGTCAGAATTGGTGGTGGTGAAGGGAGGAATTAAAGGGTACAGGAGAAACTCTAAGTCTTCAAAGTCTGGAAGAATGTGAGCTAGAGATGAGGGCAGACTATGGAAAATTGGGAACTCACCAGTTAGCATCTTTTGTCATCAGGGAGTAGCATTGAATAGTATCGTCACTGAGGCCCTGAGAGAGCTGCTGCAGCTATACCTATGGATCTCAGGGTGGAGTGGCATTACTGTTTGACACACCGATCAGCAGACTTTGGAAAGGGGCAGAGTCACACCTAGAAGAGTTTGAGCTCCTGATGAAATAAAAACATAAATGAGACATACCCTTCTCTTCCCTGCATACCTAACTACTACAAATAAATCTAGAGATAATTATTTACAGTTTAGGGGCCTGGGAAGACCTTTTAAAATTAGATACCCAAATCAGAAATCACAACTAAAATTATTTACATATTAAGCTACACAAAGCTAGATATTTATGTATTACAAAAATAAATAAATAGATACACAGAACATAAATGAATGGCAGATCTGCAGACGTTTTCAACCTGTATAAAATATAATTATTTCCTTCAATTATAAAGTCATTAAAGATCTAAAAAGTGATGAATAGTAAAAGGAAGTGAGTAAAGCATGTGACAAGGTCATTCAAAAGCTAAGTGCAAATGACAAAATGAAAATGTTCAACTGTTCCCGTAATCAAAGAGCTTGCTAATTTTGATATTTCCCCCGTCTACAGTGTATCTGTACAATTAAATCCTGTGATGTCATGAATGCTATAAACTGTAGCAATATTAAAAAAGAATGATTAAAACCATATTTTTCCTGTTACTTAGTTTTTAGACATAAAAAAATATGTGGATAAAGTCTGGAAGTACCTGCAACAAAATGTTTCTTGATGAATTTAGAGGATGTAACTCCAGGTGGGGTAATTATAGCTATTTCTATTTTTTGCTTACCTTAATATTTCTAAATTTCCAAAAAGTAATGTACATGAACCAATGTACTGTAAGACCAATCTGTAAATCTGAATGAAACGAATGCATATTTTAGATGGACTCAGTAAGAAATACGAATCCAAGTAGACACATGACCATAAATTGCCTTAACAAAGATCATCTGAGACATATTATCAAAAATGATGTAGGGGCCAGATGGATTTTCAAGTTTATTTTCTTCAAATATAAAAAGTAAACTGCTCAAATGGCAATTGGCAAGCAACTGAGTAAATATAATACAATAAGCTCAGACAATGGAATATCGTGTGGCAGTCAAAATGAATGAATAGAACTAATTAAAGTGAATATTTTCATCACTTTACTGATTGAAGAAAGTAAATTACATAGAGTTTTATAAAACATGAAACTTTTTTTTGTAAAGATAAAAAGCTCTAAAACTAAATTTTTTAGAAATACAACATGATTTTAAAAAATCATAATTTAAAAACAAGTCACAAACACAGACTGTGAGAGTGAGTATCTCAGGTTGGGAGGATGGCTAGTTTGAGGGAGGAGGAAAGAAGTGGGTATACATTTTTGTCAGGTTGTTTACTTTGGGTGATGGGTGATGAATGACGTTTGTTATTTGCCAATTGACAAATACAACTGAGGATGCTAAGTACGTCAGCAATGAGACTGTTTCATGAACCAGTTGTAGGGCAAATCTAAATTTGTGCACAAGAGGACCACTAAAAATCCAAATTTTAAAGAAATAATTCTTGGAATGAATATTAATTTGTTACGTTATAAAATATGGTATAAATATTTTTGGACATTAGAAAACTGAAAAGTATTTTTACTTCATTTTACAAAGACATTCTTATTTTTCTAACAAAACATGTTGAAAATGGAGCAGGAAAAACACAATAGATCATTGTTGCTTAATATAGCTGTATATGAAATGACTATGACAATTTGACCAAGGATTTAAATACAATAATTTGAGGATGGCTAACTTTTAGGGAGTCTATAACCTAATGTAAAAGACAAAGGAAGAAGCTATAAATTATCATCTCATTGATTACTGAAGAGACATTTGATACAATTTAATATACGTTTTAGGAAAAAATTATTTTTAAGCTAAAAATGAGATGTTTGTACTTAAGGACAAATGTCAATGTATTCACTGATTAAAGTTAGCGATGCTTACTTTTACCATCGACAAAGTGTTAGAAAATGTGTAAGAAGATAAAGACTAATATACTTTGCACAACTCTCAGATTGCATATCTCTCTCCCTCTTTCCCATGAAGGTAATCACTACCACGAATTTGATGTTCCTTATTCCCAAACATTTCTCTTACTTTTATTACATAGATACACACACAAATCATATGTAGTAATTTGCCTTTTTCAACCTTATATAAATAATAGATTGGTAAATGATGTATTTCAAGTGGCGATGGCTAGGTTGAAGAAGGAATAAAGAAGTAGATATAGTTCCTGTCAAATTTTTTGTCTTTGGTGATATAAATGTATATGTTTTAAATGGACTGAAAATAAACCTAAAGGTTTCTAGAGGTGTCTTGAGTGATTGGAAAGCAACATATGTATTTTGGCATCTTGCTTCTTCCACTCAACATTATATATTGAGAATAATTCATGCTAATAAGCATTTGTTCATTATTTTTCAGTATGGGTATGGTATTCCACTACATATTGAATTCATACTCAAGTTCTTAAACATTTAGGATATTTCTTTATTGGGCTATTGCAAGTAAAGTTGCTATTTTTGAAAACATGTTTCTTTTTTAGTATATCTAACATATAGGTTTCTATCATGTACGTCAAGGAGTACATGTCCTGAGTTGTAAGATAAATACCTCTCCAACTTATGTTAGACTTCCCCTCTACAAGTGGTGCTATAATTTACACTGAAATCATCAGTCATAAGAATTTCTGTTGTTCTGTTTTCCTGTTAATAATTACTGTGAGAATTTTTTAGCTTTTAGCAATCTGATAGGGTTAAAATTATATCTCAGCGTGGCATTAATAGGCATTTAATGATTAAGTAAAAATTAATGTGTTTATGTGCTGAAAACTGTAAATTTCCCCTTAAGCTCTGCTTTGGATACTTGCCACAAGTTTTGATATGTTGTATTTTCATTTAGCTCAAAAATATATCTAATTTTATTATGATTTTCTCTTTAACATATGATTTAGTATACATGTCTTAATTACAAATCATTTGTTAGAGATCTAGTTATCTTTCTATTAATGATTTCTTGTTTAATAAAAATGTGGTCATACCCTATATGATTTCAGTTTTTGAAATTTATTGAAATTTGCTTTATGGAACAGTATATAACCCATACTGATGAATGGTCAGTTTGGTGAATGGTCAGTTTGGTGAATGGTTTACGTTGGCAAATATTGCATATGTACTTATAAAGAATGTGTATTGTGCAAATGTTAAGTATAGGATTCTACATATTTAAATTTGGCCAAGTGTGTATTCAAATCTTTTATACCCTTATTGATCTTTTATTTACTTGTTTTATCAATTACTGATAGGTATGTGTTAAAATATCCAACTGCGACTTTGAACTTATCTATTTCTCTTTTTAGCATTGTCAACTTGTTTTATAAAATTTGAGTTTGAGTTGGTATTACATGCATATAATAATTATGTCTTGCTGTGGCATTGAACATTTTATTATTAAAAAGGGACGCTCTTAACCTCCAGTAATTCTTGTTGCCTTAAATTCTAGTTTGATGATATCAAAAGAACTATACAAGCTTTATTTATGTTTTACACAATACAATCATTTTCTGTCCTTTCTCTTTGAACCTTTCTGTGGCCATGTTTATAAAGTGTGTCTCTTGTAAGCAGCATATATTTTGGTCTCATTTAAAAAAATCTAGTCTGATGATCTTTTATTTGGACCATTTTATTTTATTTGCATTAATAAAATCATTGATATGAATGTTTTTAAGTCTGAAAATGAGCTATTTGTAGCATCCATTTTTTGTTCCCTTATTTCTCCTTTCTTGCCTTTTGGATTAATCAAATATGAAATATGTTTTTATTATTCCATTTTCTTTTTATAATCTTTTAAGTTACACATGTTTATATCATTTTTTAGTGGTTACTCTAGAGATTTCAGTGTGGATCCTTGTTTTAGTGAAGTTCTGCTTAAATTAGTTCATTTACCACTTACTGTAATATGCAACCATCTTATAACAGTTTAAGTCCATTTACCCCTGTTTCACCCTTTTCACTATTATTGTCCTTGTCATTTATTTTTCATCTGCATGTTATAAAGCTCACAAGGCATTGTTATTGCCTTATATTTTATATTGTTAAAAATTTTTCATATTTACTCATTTAAAATAACTCTTTTCTAATGTTCTTTATTCCTTCCTGCATGTTCACACTTCTGTCTGGGATAATTTATCTTCAGTCCGAAGCGCTTCCTTTAGTATTTTTTTTATAGTTGATCTGCTAGCCACACATTAGCACAGCTTTTTTTGTTTTATATGATATTTTCTCTGGGTAGATGCTTCAAATATAGAAGATTATTTTTCTTTCATCACTTTAAAAATATTATTCCTTTATTTTGTGGCTTTTGCTGATCAGTTTTATTTTTGCTCCTTCAAAAAAAAAAGTGTCTATTTTCTCTGGATGCTTTTAGGATTATTTTTGTGTCTTTAATTCAACTGAGTGATGATTATGTACATAGGTGTAGCTGTGTATTTTTTTTAATTTTCTTTTTGGAGATGTGCTGATCTTCTAGAATCTCAATAAAAATTGATTTATTTGTATCACAATAGAAAATTCTCAGCCATTATCTTTTAAAATATTGCTTCTGTCCCATTTACTTCTCTCCTGAGAGTCAGTTACACTTTTGATAAAACTTTTGATGGAATTCCACGTTTCTTTCATTCTGTTGTTTTTTATTTTGTTCTTTCATTATTTTTTATCTCTATACTTCAATTTGATTATTTTCTACCACTCTTAGTTTACTACTCTTACCTTCTACTGTGTCCAGGCTGTTTTTAGTCCATCAGTGGATACTCATTTCAGATATTTTATTATTTGTTTATAGAATACTTTTTTTGTAGACTACAATTCTCCATTGACGTCCTGATCACTTTATCTATGTTGTACCCTGTCTTATTTTTTTTTTACCCCGTTTTATTTGTTATAGCAGTCTGTTCAGCCTGCTATAACAAAGTGCCATAAGTGCCATAAATTGGGTAGCTTATAAACAGCAGACAATTATTTCTCACAGAGGAAGCCCGAGATCAAGGCAGATTGTGTGTCTGGTGAGGGCCTGCTTTCTGGCTACTAGATGGTGCCTTCTTTCTGTGTCCTCACTGGGTGAGAGGGGCCAGCAAGCTCCCTGAGACCTCTTTTATCAGGGCCCTAATCCTATCCATGTGGGTTCTACCCTCATGACATATCACCTCCCAAAACCCCATCTCCTAAAATCATCACCTTGGGGGTTAGGATTTCAACCTATGGATTTTGAGAGGGACATAAACATTCAGCCCACTGCATAACCTTTTTTCTCTATCTGAAATATATTAAACATATTTATTTTAAAATTTCCTGTCTGTTAATTCCAATATATGAAAACCTATTGGTCTTTCAAAAATATGTGTTTTTTCCCTCTTGGGTTACATTTTGAATTTTAGCATGCCTCATACATTTTTACTAGATTTCAGATATTGAGAATAAGAAATTGTAGAGTCTCTGCATGACATTAGATTTTTACTTGAGAATGTGAAAATTTTTTTTATGACCCTTAGATAGAGTAGCAGTATGTCTCCTTGATCCTGTCAAAGCTTGGTTTTTAGACTTTGTGAGTTGGTCCATTTTATTTTGCTCCCATTCTTAAGTCATGAGTATAATCTTAGGATATGCCCCTGTCTCCAGGGTCATGGTTCTTCTTGAGACTCACATAAAAACCAAGCATATTTACCAAGATATCTTAATCTTTATAAGGCTCAAACTAATGTCTTTCTGTTCAGATCGTGCGGCTGCCGCGATCAATGCTCAGCCTCCTAGATGCTGTTAATATTTGCCATCAGGTGTCTTGGAATTTCACCCTGTGCATGAGCAGCTTACAAGTTAAGCAACAATTTGAAGGAGTTTCTGTTTCTAAAACTCCAGACATTTTGGCAGCCCTGAATGATTTTTGACTGTTACCTTCAGAGCCCAGTAAGACTTTCACTTGGTGTTTTGAGTACTTCCCTTAGCCCTGCAAGCTGGAAAACAGTCTCAGAGGAAAAGCTAGGCTGAATGTGTCCATCACATTTTATGCTCCCCTCCTCTCAAAGTTTACAGCCCCCCAAATCCTGCTTGGGTTGATTGCTTTCCAACAACTTCCATCGTTTAGTTTGTGTATTTGTTAAAATTTTCCCCACATTTCATACTTCACTGCATAGCTTAGTCCAGTAAAAGCTACTTGATTCTGGCACAATTGGAATTCCCTACATTTTAATTTTTCCAATTATACCAAAAATTGTTTTAGGGTTTTTCCTGTCTTAGAATACCATCTGGATTTCTGCATTGTGATTTGCTGTTATATACATTGTCTCTTTTAATCTAGAAGAGTTTCCCTACCTTTTTCTTCCCCAAAACATTGACTTTTAGAGAGTCCAGGACTTTAATTTTGCAGAATGTCTCATATTCTAGAATTGTCTGTTTCCTCATGATGTTTTTTTAACCTTCCATTATCCTTAATACTTCCTCTAAATTATAAATTTGGTATAAAGTGTTGATTACGTACTTTTTAATCTTTGTGGCGAGAACAGTTTATAGGTGACATTGTGTATTTTCTGTTATTCCATTCCTAGTGATGCTATGAATGCGTGGTTAAGGTAGCAAAAATTCCTTCTTCCCTTTCTGATTATTAAGCAGAATTTGAGTTGATATTTTGGTACCTCTGCTTTGAAATCTTTTAAAATAAATTTTTAAAAGATAATCCTGAAGTATAGCACATGTGAAGTTAAATACAAAAGCTATAATTGTACAGTTTGACAAATTTTTTACAATGCAAGCATACTTAAGTATCCTTTACCAAAATCAAGACACTACTAGCACTCCAGAATCATCCTTCAGGTACCCCAGGTTTTAATCCTAAACATAATCATATTCAAATTTCTGTCACTATAAATCACCTGTGCCTGTTTTTGAACTTTCTACAAATGGAATGAGACTCTTTGTCTTGCTAATTTCTCTCAATGTCTTCTTTGTGAAATTCATCCGTGTTGTTGCTTTGAGCAATATTGTATTAGTTTTCATTTTCATAGGCCACTTCATAATATGAATATAATGCAATTTATTTATTCATTTTATTCTTTAAGGACTTTGGGTTGTTTCCCATTTTTGCCAGTGATAAATGGTGTTGCTGTGAAATTCTTGTACATATCCTTTGATGACTTACATTTGTATTTCAGTCAGGCATATACCCAGGAGGAAAAATGATGGTTCATTGACTATATGTATGTTCGAATTAGTAGACACTTGCAAGTAATTTTCCAAAGTGGTTTAACCGATTCATACTTCCACTAGTAAGAATAAAAGTTCCCATTGGTCTTTATTAATTCTGTGTATTACAGTATGATTTTATTATTAGATTTTCCCACCAAATGACAAAATAAATAGATCTTAATCATCGTGACAACCAAAAGTTGTCCGACACATTTCTAAATGCGCCTTGGGGAAACTAATATCTCTGTCGATAACCACTAGACTGTGTTCATGTTACGTGGTCAGATAAAGCTATGTGGTTGCCCAGGGAATTCTCTGAAGTTTAAGGCAGGAGTATAGACCTCTTAACATTTGTCACCTTTTATTGCTATTTTATTGTACTCGACACACACTTTTGGGATTATTTGTTTAAATCTCTCTTCATATTTGACTCTAAGGTTCATGAGTTGGCTTTGTTTGCCAACTCATAGCACAAAGTGACAATGAATAAATGTTTGTGGATTGAAAGAGTTTTTGAATGCTTAATGCTTTAATTGATTAGAAAGCCAGCATGACAGAGAGAGATTAACAGTGATATGCTGGACGAGGAAATGAGGCTACCACTTTCACTCTCAGGTAGGCATATAAAGGCTTATAAGAAAAGAGATCCCAGCCTCAGAATTAGACCTTGAGTTTAAAGACCCTGAGTAACCAAATGTTAGGAATAGAATGTTTTATCTTGAATGGAAAGGTCTCTGTTTGACTTTGCTTAAAGCCAATTTTATACATCTGTTACCAAGATTAACATGTTTTCAAAAAGAGTCCACATTAGTTTCCCTAACACCTGTTTTGAACAACAACAAAGCATGAAGTAATCTTATAGATTCTGACGGCTCTTTATTCTTCTCAGAACACCTAAATGATAGGCTTTATAATTCCCATTTTATAGGTGAGGAAAATTGCTTGTTTATCTAAAACATTTTCTTGGATGTGGATGGATGTTTTGAAACTGTCTTTGTCTTGTTTCTAAAAAGAATGTTACCATTCAGCCATGTAACAACTTTATTGACACTATATCCCCATGAAATTTGTGTTTCCTCCTTCCCCTTTTACCTGTGAATTAACCAGTCACTGAGGTTACTTGACCCAGACAGAGCCCTAAATCAATTTTGCTAAGTTATTTGACCTTTACACTACTGGTGAAATAAATAGCAGTATATCTGCTACTGCTGCCAAAGGCTTCTTGGTATGTCAGTGTTTTGTGGTAACGATTTTGGAAAAACAAAATACCAAGCCAATTGGAGATAACTATATGCTGAAACACAACAGTTTTAATTTATTACTATCTAGGCAGCCCAAGTTTTTATTATTATTATTATTACTAGTCTGTTTTGATCCACTATGCTACAATTTTCTAAATAAACAAATCCAAACTACTGATTAAGATTTAGAGCTTCCAACTTTAATTTTGAATACAGCAAATGGTATTAATCTCCTTTGTTATTCTTGGGAAACTTTTATACAATTCTTACTTGTATTTAACAGTATTAGTGTTGTGTTCAGCACCCCAAATTTACTTTTTCTGTTCTGTTCGTTCTTTTGCTTTCACATATTTCTAATACAGCTTTATGTCCATAAGAGATTATAATTTTTGAGACTTACATTTCCTTCTTATCTTGGTATACTAGTTGATAGATTGGGCTTAATTATTTTGTTGCAAGAGATCATATTTTGATTTTGAGATTATTATATTTGAAACACAATTATGTAATAAAGATGTTCATACAAAGCCTTGGTTACATATCATATATTTTATGTCAAAAGCAAGATACTTTGTATTTAGGGGATCTTCCCAAACAGGAAGTCAAAATCTCGTTGATAGGTGATATGTCACAATTGTCTTTCCATTCATATGTTGGCTATGTTTTGCAAGAATTTGGCTGGATTAGAGACAGTTTTGAAATCAGGAAAAAAAAAAAAAAAAAGTCCAGGCAGTGTAACATGTGAGGTCACAAAAATGCTAGGGAAAGATAATATTGTTTTTCTTTCTTTTTTTTTTAAATTTTGGGGAGTGAATCTTGGATTCCCAAGATAATGCTCTATGGAGATAGGATTCCCTGATGCTTAGATCACCTTGGACACTTAATGAACTGTAGATATGCTACAAAATATACCCACATTTTGACAGTCAAGAAAAAGTCAACCACTAATATAATGTCTCATACGTTTTCAGTTTTATATTACAAACCTTTAAAATGTGTACATGTATTTTATAATTTTAATCACAGCATAGATAGAATTTGGTCTGCTGGCTTTTTTAATCAACATGTAATTAATATTATAGCACCGTTTTTATTTTAAATAAACCTTGCAATGATATTGTCAACTTTTTCTAGTATCTTTGTTCCCCATGGAAAAAGGTAAACTTATGGGAGGAAGAGCTCTTTAGGTTAGCGGAAGCAAACATTTCTTTTCATTTTCTCAGATTACTTTTTTTGTTATTTCTAGAACAAAATCAAAACTACTAATCAGTAAGAATCTATGAATTCAGTTTTGTCTTATGTAGATAACTGTTTCTCTAGGTAGAAGTACAGTTGAATAGTACAAGAAAAAAGAAATTAGGATTTTGAAGCACGTTGTGCACAAAAAAACCCCGTTATTACTCTGTAATTAATACTATTTATTTCCCATAATTTAAAATCATCCAGTGAATTAGAATGCCTGAAAAGTAATTAACTATGAAAAATTTGTGTTTTGTTGACACAGTAAAAACTAAATGGAAAATTTTTCTTAATATTCTGTCTAGCTATAGTTTTTATTACTTTCAAAATACATTAA
This sequence comes from Indri indri, assembly GCA_004363605.1. NCBI lineage: Eukaryota > Metazoa > Chordata > Mammalia > Primates > Indriidae > Indri > Indri indri. The sequence goes on from RJWJ010018118.1 coordinate 25,552, forward strand.
CTATGCATTTAATTTGCATTTTACTTTGTCCTTTAGAGAGTTTCATAAATTTTAAGTTTTTCTTCTAATGTGCTTTCCATGTTTATTGTTTAGAAATAATTTACACATGAGTTGCATAATGCATAATTCTGGCATATGTGTATATTTTTAATAATTATTGGACTCATGTATATATGTAAAATTAAAAGTTTTATATCTGCTTCATGACATTATAATGAAACTCATTAATAACTACTCTAGGAACAAATTATTAGAATAAGAAATTATTTCTTTAGCAAAGAAATTCAGTAGGAAAGGGAAAAGAAAATACTATTTATTTATTCACACCATTAAGGAATTGTCGTAATATAAAAAATATAATAAAGTATACGTTTGAATAATTCATACAAATTCCTACATAATTTACAACATTGAATGTTAAAAATATTTATATATGTCTACATAAATATTTTTAAAAATATATGTCTATAAACTTGAGACCGTTTGCTACCTACAACTTGTCTTTAATCATTTATTTGTCCCTTTTTTGACCTGAAACAACCCCCTCAAATTGATCAGATTTATATTATCCCTAACTTTAACAGTAGATAAATTGTGAATCTTCCGAATTCTGCATCTTGTAAGAGATTTGATGGCATAGAATGTGCTGTCATTTATTAAACAAATGAACAAAAATTTTTGTTTGTAAATACTCTCATATTTACAAATGGAAATATTAAATGGTCATATGATCCCTCCCCTCCATTTATTTATATTGACATTGATTACATTGGATCTAAACTGCTACCCATTTAAAAAAAACTTTTTGAGAAAAAAGAAAAACAAATATAAAAATGTTGTCAATTGTGGAAACATCAATATGTGCAAAGTCTATAAATATATAAAATATTTATCTATAGGGACAGTTATTATGCCTGTATTCTGTAGCCATCATTCATTCATTTAACAGAAATGTTGGGTCCTTATTTTATGTATGGAAGAGACTATGCATCAGCAATCAGAAAATATATTAGACATAATCTATTCCTGAGCATCTGCAGTCTCTTACCTGAAATAGACATATACACAAATAATTTCAGTAAAAGTGTCATAAGTGCTATAATAGAGGAGTCACAAAAATGCTAAAAAGGAACACCCATAATGTTCGCTATTAAAATACTACTACTAAAAAAGTGGCTTGGAGAGTGAAATACACATTGTTTTTCTGGCTTGGCAAGAAACAGATCAAATGTTGAAGGAAATTTGGAGGTTTCTTTGAATCCTGCAAAGAGAAACCAATGGGTGGTTTTCATTGTTGCGTGTCCATTTCCAGAGAGTTTTACAGACTATTACTGTTGAGAATCCCTAGGCCAGTCTGAATTGCTCATTCAGACACTAAGCCCATGTCATCCTAGAAACATAAGGTACTCCACGGGCCCAATTAAGGCCAACTGAGCCTGCATTTGACTCACTTGGCCATCAGGAATTCCCTCTGGAGATGGAGGTCTGAGCAGTGTTTGAGTTTTCTCTTAGCATCACTCTGTCTGCCATCTGTCCCCCACACTCATGCGGTGCATGCAGTTGCTGCCTGCCCTAGAGGGATGAACATGGTAGATGGAGAAGTCCCACCTGCAGGGACATTGTTCAGGAACAAATCTTAAGAGTTCATCAGTCACATTTCCCTGTCTTCAGATTTCTGAAACTTAATACATTCATTTGCAAACCTTTGCAGAGGACAGGAGCAGATGCGTCTCTCTCCTCCTTTAGTATCTGTTATTATTTATCATCTATCTATATCCTGTCTATATGCACACATATGTATCTATAAAACATCTGTGTGTGTATTATTCCATAATCTTTCTTCTCAACTATTTTATTCTAGAACATAAAATCCCTCACTTCGTATTTCTTTGTAAATGATGTTTCGGTTTCATGTTAGAAGAGTGTAGAATGTAATTGCCTATTAATAAATCATTCCTGTGTGCCCTCCGTGTCCTGTGTACTCTTTCCTATTTTGCCTTAATGTCAATTGCCATATTCCCTACTGAGAATGAAATTGATATAAAATATAAGATTCATGATTTAATTTTTATAACCTAATTGCTGAATGGGAAAGCAGTTAGCATTTATAATGGGCCAATTATAAAAATAGTTAAGACATGTTTTTGTGTCACATCGATTATTCTTAATAAAAATGCATGTGCCTGCAGTACTTAACCCTTCATTTTCAAAGAACACGTTGGTGCTCTGAAAGATAACCCCAGAAGAGCAGGAGGAGGCATGCATCGTCTACACGGTCCTCAAAGGTAATTTTTGTAAAATATGTAGGTTCAGTGCCTATGGGAAGCCAGAAATCATAATCACTATATAGTAGGAAAGGCAGTCAGCTGGTTGCTGGGGAGTTACTAAGCAGATGAAGAGAACACTTGTCAGGACTGCCTCGGGACAATAATATAGGATCAGGCCCAGTAATCAGGCAGTGTGTGGCAGTGAATAGTGAAACACAGAGTTTCTCTGGTTCACCTACAGACCCAGGTGTTTAGGTTGCTGAAGGATCACAGATGGCACAAAAAGTGAATATGAAATGATTTGATTCCCAATTCTGCACTGAAAATACACGTTCATGTATTTTTCTGTTTTTCTTCATAAGAAAGCTCATTAAGAGGGTAGGTGTTATTACCCCCAAATTGCCAAATGGTTTAGAAAAAAGAAATCAGGAAGAATAAAAGCAGGAAACGTAGATGTCTGAGTAAAGGGAGAAATATAACAGAAAAGACTTATCAGAAGGAACTCACCACAATCTATACAAATATAGACATTAAAATGTTTCAGAAATTGTACCTGTCCTCAAGGGGTTTACAGGTTCATGCAGGACATATACATCCCAACCCCCCACAAAGATATATGTTAAGTATCTATGAAACAAGGCAAAATGTTGTAAATGCTACAATAAAGTTTAAAAGCATGTCTGGGTGCTGAGAAATTAGTAATGCTTTTTGTGTGTGGAGGAGGGGAGATAAAAAAGGTTATATAAAGCTTGCGAGGTTTATGCTACATCTTGAAAAGTGAGAAGAGTTTTGAGAGAGAGGGAATGTGGGCACAATGTAGGAAAGAAGGAGTTACAAACTGGTGCCCAAGGTCAAAGGGGACAAGGTGGGAGAATGATTCAATGCAGAGATTATAGGCAATGAACAGAATTCAGAACAACTCACTATCCTACAATCAAGTGCACTTGATTGTTAGAATGAACATAAACTTGATGGTTAGAAAGCCTAGCTGTTAATAAGGGTATGGTGATAAAAGCTGGGTAGGTCATTTCAGCTTTAGTGATTCTCAAAACAACACAAACATCACTTTACAGCAGATACACACTAGCTAGGTGAGCAGAGAGTACCTTTGAAAGGTCATAAGCTCCCAGTGTACTGCAGTATTTTTCTGACTTATTCTGTATAAATCAGAATATCCGATCACCCCAATATTATAATGAATATTTGATTATTAGGAAAAGAAAGCTAGAAGAGAGAGATTCTCAAGTTATTTTCCAGGTGTCTATTTATCTCACTATGAGAAGCCGCATGAATCCTCAAAAAATTAGCCTCTGTCTACATATTTACAATAAATGAACCAAAACATTATTGACAGAACACCATAACAATTAAGATTGCTCTACAGTGGTTGACATTAGCTAAACTTTCAGTTAAAGCAAATGAGCTAAGACTTACAAAAAAAGGTAATCTGCCTCTAATACCATTTTCTCTTTATTTGGTCCAAAACAGCTGAGTAAAACTGCTGAAGCTTCAGTCATTTAGTGAAGAAATAGAATTTGGTTTTTGATGTTCTCACCCAGGAACTATGCATCTTGTGTGAGGGATTTGTCTTATGGTGAGAACCGAGGTGTATTAGCTACCTATTGCTGTGTAACAAATCACCCCCAAACTTAACAACTTAGAATAATACACATTTATTATTTCATAATTTTTGTGGGTCAGGAATCTGTGTGTGGCTTAGTTGTTGGCTTCCGGCTCTGTGTATTTTGCATGGCTGAAATCAAGCTGGTGGCTGAAGCCATGGTCATTTCAAGGCTCAATGGCGGGGAGCATCTGCTTTCAAGATAACTGGTTATTGGTAGGCAGGCTTCAAAGAATCCATTTGCAAGTTCACTCACATGCCTACTGGTGGATGTCAGGACTTTGCTGGCTATTAGCTGGAGGTCGGCTGAAAATATGATAACTGGCTTTCCTCCAAGCAAGCCATTAAGGGAGCAAGAGAAATTGCCTAACACAGAAGCAAAAACCTAATCTCAGAAGTGACATCTTATCATTTTTGCTGTATTCTACTCATTAGATGCAAGTCACCAGGTCCAGCCCACACTCAAGGGGAGGAGATGTCACAAGGGAGGGGCAATACCAGGAAGTGGGAATCACTGGGGACCATAGGGAGGCTGCCTACGACAGTCTACCTTTACTGTTTAATTTCTTTTAAAAAACCCACATATTCCAAAACCTCAATAAATGGTCTTGTAGCTCCTAGAATAATCCTCTGTTTTCTTTGCTCTCAAGTTTTTAGTGTTCTATGTTTATCGTGATAAACATGTGACATTTTTTATTTATGAAAATAAGGACTCTTAAAACACAAAGGTATTACAGAATATGAGAAACCTATACTTATCAAATTAAAAATAACACAAAAGCCCTTCACTATCCCTTTTCACTTATGAAATTTGTAACAGTGGAGGAAAAATAATGCCATGCTTAAAAGCCTATAGGTGACAGCAAACGGTGGAAGTCAAAGCCATTTTGATCTGTTCTTCAGAGGGTGTCTGCACTGGAAACATATACTTGGAATTTTATATTAAATGCAATTGAATCAGTTCAGTTTTTCTTGTTTATGTGAACTTCACAATACTAATATTGTATTACTAGCGCTATGTTGTATAAGATACAAAGTTTGTTTTTATCTAGCTTTAAAGAGCAATCATGAGACACAAAATCAGACAACTGGAAATTTGATTAGATGTATAATTATATAATTGATTAGATGTATAATTGTTTCCATGGGTGGACAGATCCATAATAGTACGCAGTAATTACTGATGGAAGGAGCTCTGTAGCTGGCTCTCAATATTTCAAAATCACTAATGGCAATTGCACATTTACCTGTGATAAGGCTGTGTAGACTAAATGATTAGTATCTTTGTTTTTGTCCATAGTGATCTCATTTACTTATGAAAATTATCATATCAGAAGTTCTCATTGATGTATATTTGTGTGTGTGTGTGTGTATGTGTGTGTAATACTGGTCAAATAAATTATTGAATAAATTCAACTGTATGAGCAATATACAAATATTATTTTAAAATTTACTGAGAACAACTAGCTCAACCCCTGTATTTTACAAAGGAGGAAGAATTTGACCCAGGAATATAACGGACTTCTTGCACCACGTTGCTAGTTTAGTGGCAGATTTGCTGTTGTGCCAGAGACTCCTGATTCTTAACCCTCTCTTATTTTGACTATAAACCAAGAGTGTAACTTCTAGATGGGGGCCAACTTTTTGAACAGGAAGAAAGGAAATGATATTCTTCAACCAAGACAACCATGAATATAAGAATACAGCCTCCTTAGAATAGCAGGTGTCTTTCTGCTTTCTGTTCCAGGGCCTTTTCTCAAGAGCATACACAGCTATGAAGGATGAGGTTAGGTAACAAACCAAATGGGAGCTGTAAGCCACTGGACAAGTGCTCTGGCCTCCTGTCCTTAGGCAGGAATTCTGGGAGGTATTTCATATGCTTTCATTGGTTCCAGATGACTTGAACTCCTCATACAGGTTCATTATGGCACTATTGATAATGAACTTTTAGTTTAAATCACCATTAATATGGTATAATTTGCATAGAAAAATTGACCAAGTTTAAGTGCATGTTTAGAAGACTTGTGACAAATATACGCAATCAGAGAAACACCATCAGAATCAAAGATGTAGAAATTTATCATCACCCCCAAACCTCCCCATGTCTCTCTTCAGTCAGCCTCCTACCCCCATCTCCTGCAATACTTGATGTCCTTTCTTCGCTATAGTTTTATCTTTTCTAGAGTTTTGTATAAGTGGAATTAGTGTCTTTTGTGTCAAGCTTCTTTCCCTTGGCATAATACTTCAGAGATTTATCTATGTTGTTGTGGGTATCAATAGTTCCTTCCTTTTTATTGCTGAGTAGTAGTATATTGTATGGACGTGTCAATATTTGTTCATTCATGTGTGAATGCAGAAACCGGTGTGGTGTGTCCACAACACTTTGCAGTTCTATGGATATTCACATACATTAGGAAACATAACGTGTTCATTTTTCTTGGGTAAATATCTAGAAGTGGTATTGGTGAATCATTTGGTAAAAATATGTTTAACTTTAGAAGGAAGTGCAAAAACAGTTTCCAAAGGAACTGCCAAATAATTTCCAATCATCCTTATCGATGCTTGGTTTAACCAGTTTTATTAATTTTAACTATTCTATAGCATGTGAGGT
>RJWJ010018119.1:0-32040 GCA_004363605.1 Indri indri
CTAATAGTTTCACTCCTTAGGTTTAAATCTGTTACCCAGCGTGAGTTGATTTTTGTGAGAGGTGAAAGGTGTGGATCCTGGTTCAGTCTTCTACATGTGGCTATCCAGTTTTCCCAGCACCATTTATTGAATAAGGATTCTTTTCCCCAGTGTATGTTTTTGTCTGCTTTGTCAAAGATTAGGTGGCTATATGAGGATGCTTTTACATCTGAGTTCTCAGTTCTGTTCCACTGGTCAATGGCTCTATTTTTGTGCCAGTACCAAGCTGTTTTGATTACTACAGCCTTATAATAAAGTTTGAAGTCTGGTAAGTTGATACCTCCCATTTTGTTTTTATTGCCTAGAATTGTTTTTGCTATGCGGGGTCTTCTCTGGTTCCATACAAACCGTAAAATTAATTTTTCTACATCTATGAAGAATGATGTTGGTATTTTCATAAGGATCACGTTGAATCTGTAGATCACTTTGGGTAGTATAGACATTTTAACAATGTTGATTCTGCCAACCCAAGAGCATGGTATGGTTTTCCACCTGTTTATGTCCTCTGCTATTTCCTTCCTCAGTGTTTCATAGTTCTCCCTGTAGAGGTCTTTTACCTCCTTAGTTAAATATATTCCTAGATACTTTATTTTCTTTGTTGCTATTGTGAAGGGAATTGAGTCTTTGATTTGGTTCTTAGTATGACTGCTATTGGCATATATGAAAGCCTCTGATTTGTGTGTATTGATTTTATATCCTGAGACTTTACTGAATTCATTTATCAATTCCAGGAGCCTCTTGGTTGAATCCATGGGGTTTTCTAGATATAATATCATGTCATCAGCAAGTAGTGAGAGTTTGATCTCTTCTGTCCCCATTCGTATGCCTTTAATTCCACTCTCTTGCCTGATTGCTGTGGCCAGGACTTCCAGCGCTATGTTGAATAGAAGTGGAGATAGTGGGCAACCTTGTCTGGTTCCAGTTCTAAGTGGGAATGCTTTCAATTTTTCCCCATTCAATATGATGTTCGCTGTGGGTTTGTCATGAATGGCTTGTATCATTTTTAGGTAAGCCCCATCTATGCCTATTTTGTTAAGCGTTCTTATCATAAAAGGTGTTGAATTTTGGTAAATGCTTTTTCTGCATCTATTAACATTGGTTCTTAACTACAGGCAATTTTGCCCCTCAGGACATTTGGCAGTGTTTGTAGACATTTGTGGTTGTTATACTTGGTGTGAGTAGGGAGGTATGCTACTGCATCTAGGTGGTGGAGGCCATGTATATAGCTAAACATTCTACAATGCACAGGACAGGCCTCCATGTGAAGAATTATCTAGCCCAAAATGTCAATTGTGCTGAGGTTGAAAAAGCCTCATCTACAACATGCTAACTGCTTTACACTCTTTCCTGGCATCAAATAAATGTTATATACTTTAGAGAAGGGAAAGAATTCTGAGGGTTGAAGTAATCCCAGAGGATTGCCAAGATAAGGAACTTGAACTGATGTGGAAAAATCAAGAGGAGTAGTGAAAGGCCAAGGAAGTGGGGGAAGGTAGAAGCAATGAGAGAAGCTGCAGACACTTGCCTTCAGTTTCAACACAAGAGATTGAGCTCATTCTGCAGTGGCCCCCACCCAATAGGAACCGACTGACATGGTTGTAAAAAGGTATGAAATGTATTAAATACATAGCCACAGTTTATAAAAATAAGACTTATTAGTGAAACAGAAATTGTGATGAACCTTATAAAAAAAAATAAGGGAAGCTAATGGGAAGTTGCAGTAATGGTTGGAAGCCAGTGCATGTGGGAAAATTCTGCCATGGAAGACAAACACACCATTCATCTCATCATACATTTGATCAGGTAAGGATAAGAAGGAAAGGGGTAGATTGTAATATTTTTACATACAAGAGCATTTGTTTAAAGCACCGATCCTTCATCCCTGCTAGGTTATGGGTCCTTTTGAGACTAACGAAAACTATAGATCCTACCTCCACAAAAATGAACATAGTCATGCTACATTTTGCACAAAATTTCAGCAGGCTTATGGAAATTATAAGTTCCAAAACAGTAAGCTTGTATATGTATAGGCACAAAAGTACCCTTTCCAAAATGCAGATATTTTTACTGTTTTCTTTCAGTTACATGCTGTGAGGAACCATTGAAAAGGCTTGGCATGTGGGATTCAGAGGGCTGTACCCTCTGACAATTAAACTTCGAGTTATAATCTCAGTTGGGGTCAGACCTTGTTTGGAAACTGAGCTCCCCATTTCTTCCCTGAGCCACCAAGGTGGCTCTCTCAGTTCCCAGCTCTTTGTTTTGTTTTGTTTTTTTCTGGGGTTGAGATGTAGTCTTGCTCGTGCTATCGTCATCTCTAGACACGAAACTCTGACCAGTAAAACCCCACCTGGTAACTACACTCCTACCAGTGGAGAGACTTTCTCTGATTCCCACTGTCTGCCCTCAGGAATTCTGCATTTTGTTCAGGGCCTGGGGTCCCCATCACTGTGCTCCTGCCTTCCACAGGAGCAGCACCACTGCCTCCCCATCCCACCCCGGGAGCTTGCTGCTGCCTGTTCACCTTGGCTGACCAGTGGACACTTCTAAATTATACTTTATTTTTGTACCCAGTCCGTTCTGTCTTTATTGGTAATAATATCTTCCATTTCTCAAAGTCATACTTTGTGCTAGATAGTGTGGTAAGCCCGTTTCATACAACATCTCCTTCAATTTCTTGTATAGATTGTTTTATGGATCAGGAATAAGACCAGTTAAGTAACTTTCCCCCAAATACAGAGCTCATCCATTTTCTTGGGACATGAGCCCAGGTCTCTTTGTTGTAGCACCACAGACCCTTACTGCTTTACTTCCCTCAGGATGTCTTTTCTGTGCTTTCCCAATGAGTGTGTGGATTTTTCAGGTCCTGGTCCCTTTTGTCCTTCCTTATCTTTTTGTAGCTAACTGTCACACTTGTACAAGCTCTGATAGCGAAGATGCTTTGAGCATCTTAAACTAAGGTAAGTAAAAGAAGGGTAGTCTCATAGAGAGAGAATAGAAGTCAGGAGGGAGGTGGTAAGCAAGGAATGACAAGCTCTATTTGAAACATGTTGACTTTCAGCAAAAGCAGTACAAGCTTTTCCCTTCAACAAATGTCTTACCAGAAATGTGATGGCGATTCTCAGGAAGGATTTGGCAAACCTAACATTTAGCAGATTTGCAACAATTGTTATAAGTGCCAATGAAAGACATTTTTTGGCAGCACACTCAGCCCTTCAGGGGAAATGGATTATTTTGCTTGCAAGTGCAATAGCAAGGGAGGTATTAGGGACAGCAACATTCCTTCCTACATAAAATAAATAAATAAGAAAGATTATTGAGGTCCTCTCTGCTGTGTTTCATGTACCTCAGGATAGTGGTAGAAAGACATCAGTTCACAGAATACATTTGGTTTCACAGAAAGTTTAAATCTGGACACTCAATGATCTCTTTCTGTATACTTGAAATACCCACCTACCAGGCTTATAAAGTTTGGTATAATAAAAGAATAAAAAAGAAAGAACCCAGCAGTTTTTGCATGAATTTTTATTGAATTCAGTTCAGAGCCTTTTAGCATGAAGAATGCTGACTTTGGCAAGTGTCCAGAAAACAATTATGGGAAGCCTCTCTGTTTTCATTTTGGAGCAACTTTGTGCCATTAATCACAGCATTATTTACAGTTATAAAAAGTTGGAAACAACCTAGAGATCCAACAAATAGGAAATAGATCATTTATAGTAATGAGCTTGACAATACAATATTAAAAGTAACTATGTCACCAACATAACATTAAGAAATATTTATGTTATGTGTGGGAAAAATGATGCTATGTTTTGTTATGCAAAATGCAAATGGTCATATAAGTGCCTTCAAAAGGGCAGGAGGATTATAAATGGCCAAATAAGTTATTATCTTTATTGTCTCTGTTATAAATAACAGCTATGCTATAAATAACAGAAAATGTAATCAAAATTTGCATGACCAAGAAGGCCTCATCACATAAATATGCTCAAGTCTCTCTCCCCTTAAAAAAGCCACCAACTTTTCACCTACTGCAAGTATCACATTACTCTTTCCTTCTTTCAACATCTAAGCGTCTTCAATGAGGTTTCTTTTACCTTTTTACTTTATGTGTTCTCCTCAATCTGTTGAAATCTGCCTTCCACAAGGTCACTTTGAATTTGTTCACATCAAGGTGAATGAAATTCACGTTGCTGCTGACAGCGGTTTTCAGTCTCTCAACACCTCTTTTTTGGTCATGCCTTCCTTAACCTTGTGATTCCTGGCTTTCAGATCTCTATTTATTTGCGGTTTTCTTTTCAGGTTCCTAGTCCTTCATCCCTTCCTTAAATTTTTCTATTCTTCTACCTCTTGTACCAATCTCCTTTCCCCATCACTGGCACATTATCTCTCAGTGAGCTTATTCATACTCAGTGCATATTATCTGTTTGCTGGTGAGTCCCAGAAATCTAGCCTTCATCTCCAGAGCACCTGTTTTAGTTATCTATTTATTGCAGCCTAACAAATTATCCAAAAACTTAGTTGTTTAAACCAACACATATTTCTTATCTTAGAGTTTCTGTGGATCAGAAATCTAGCACAGTTTTGCTGGAATTTTTTTTTTTTTTTTTTTTTTTTTGGCTTCCTGGTCTCTCACAAGGCTACCCTCAAGGTGTCAGCCCATGGTCTAGCATCTTACCTGAAGGCTCACTTGGAAAATGCTAACTCAGAGATTGTAAATGCAGTTTGGTTCCTTGCATGAACCTAAATGAAAGTCCTCAGTTCCTGGATGGCTGTTGACCAGAGGCCACTCTCAGTGCCTTGCCACGTAGTCCTCTCTATCATGACAGTTTGCTCCATCAAAGTGTGCAAGCTGTGAAAGCAATAGAGAGCATACTAGCAAGACGGGATTCTTTTGTACCCTAGTCATGAGAGAGATATATCCTCAATGTTTCCATATTCTGTTGGTCAGAAGCAAATTACTCAAGGAGATGGTATTACATAAAGCCTGAATACCGGGAAGCGAGGATCATTGCGGTCATGACGAAGACTGCCTCCCCTGACTCTCAACCAGGTACCTTATTCTGCATTTGTTGCATGAAAATAAATGCAACATGAGCAAACATGAACATATTGTTTCCCTGTCCCCAAAGAAAGCTCATTTCCATCTCTTCAGTTAGTGACACCACTATTTACCAAATTTTCAAAATCAGAAACCTAGGTATGATATTTATTCTTCTTCTTCACCCCCAGCATTCAATTAATCATGACCTCCTGCTAATTCTGATTTCTAAATACCTATTATATCAGTCTCAGCTCAGATCTGTAACTCATGTCACTGTTGTAACCTCTTCACATACCTCCATCCTTCTAGCCATGCCCTCTCTCAGTCCTTACCACAGCAGGTGACAATGTCACATCCCTACTTAAAATTCTTAACTAGCTTCTGGTAGCTCAGGAATATTTCAAGGTGGATAGGGCTAGTAATTCTAGAAATGTGTATCCAATAAATCCATGATTTTCATAATGTAGGCTACAGAAATTTAGACTAAGCACAATCTTTCTTGGCTGGTAGGGTTTTATGGAAGTTGAGTGACAAATATTGTGAGGGATATAGCTTCCTATTTGAGTAATATGCGAAGTCCTTAATGGGGTATAAGTGATTTAGTGTGGAATCTCAAATATGGAGAATATAAACTCAAAACAGGTGTATTTGTTTGCAGTAACCTATGAATTGTTCTTTAAAACATTACCTTTTTGGAAGCCTGAATTCCTTGAAGATACTTCAGTTCTACTGTATAACTTTCCAGGCATTTTTATTTATTAGAAATTGCATACCAGTTCTAAGAAACTCAGACCTATGTGCTGTAACATTTCAATCTCTCAGGGGCCCTGCTGGCCCGCAGAATGCCAATATAAGAACAGGAAAATAATGCCCCTTCCTCCTGGCAGAAGCAGGGACCTATACTCTAGCTCAGTGCTCTAGTTCCTCCCCAGACCATACAAGATTCTAGCTGCCTAGAATTTAGAGATTTTTGTTGTCTGCTTTAACAAGCCTCCTCCTCCTTTTCCTAATCTGACCATGGGGTGGGGATGACTAAGAGTGAAAATGGCATTTTCTAGTCAGTCATTACATGACTGATAATCAAATATTTGAAATATTGCCCTATTGTCCCCAGAAGGTGGTGTACTGGAGTGTTAGTCTGGGAGCTGCCTATACAAAAGCAGACTGCATGGGCCAACTATAAACTGGACATCAATCACCTATGCTTATTTCAATCCATGCTATCCATGACTTCAAGGCATAATTCACTGAATTCCCTAAAAATACTCCATATCCTCAAATTCATTTTAACTAGATTGATTTCCCAGGCTTGGAAAAAAGTTGAAACTTGTTATTCTGACAGCCCCATTCAAAAATGAGATATGAAAAATGACCTTTTCATAGGAACATATGGGAAAGAACTATAAAAACCCTTAAGACTTAGTTTGGCAGAAACATTTTCCCATTCAAAAATGAGTAGTGTTTTTGGCACTTGCTGTAGTACTTTGTAGCTGGCAGCTCTATTACCTTGGCCTCTGCCCAAAACTCTGGCCTCAAAAGCTGATCTTCAAATCTCTGTTTAGTAAGTGAAGGATTTAAAACACTTAATAACCATTTACATGTAAAAAAAAAAAAAAAAAAGAAAAAAAAAGACATCTTCACTAGAATGTTTATAGCAGCACAATTCACAATTGCAAAGATGTGGAAACAACCCAAGTGCCCATCAATACATGAGTGGATTAATAAAATGTAGTGTGTGTATACCATGGAGTTCTACTCAGCCACCAAAAACAATGGCGATCTAGTACCTCTTGTATTATCTTGGATAGAGCTGGAGCCCTTTCTACTAAGTGAAGTATCACAAGAACAGAAAATAAAAAAAGACATTTTTAATCTGATATTGTGATACCATGCCTGTGTAAATGGCAATAATAATAGAGAAAATAACTACCTTCTGAATGGTAATATGTTATTTATATTGCTCTTCAAAACATCCTATTAGATAAGACAGGTTTTTAAATCCCATTTTACAGATATAAAAACTGAGATTCAGTGAGACCAAGAGCCTGGCTCAGGGTATTTGGAATAATCAGTAACTGAGCCCACAGTTCTAGACTTATGCCTATTCTCTTTCCCTCATGCCACACTATTTTCAATGTATATTTTCTGAAATGCAGTGTAGTAGGACTTGAGTTAGCAATTCTTCCTTTAACTGTGCCTGACAGCAAATCTCACAACACTCTTAGCAAATAAAGACTTGGAGAATTATTTATGCTTTCTTTAATATTCGTACTTTTATACTCTTCTTGAAGGTAATTATACTTTCTGTGACTGATCTATGATTAGAGAACAAGTGTGGTCCTGGTTGTTTACAAATATGCCCATAAGTAGATGTGTCGTGCTGCCATATATTAGCACCGTGTTCATTTTTCCTAGAGAATGTTTGTTAACTGGAATCCTTCTAACCCATAGCCTCATATTTAGTGCTCTGGGACCTCTAATTGGGGTCTTTATTATTAGACAAGGAGGCAGAATAGTCTCTCTTCTGTATGTTGAAAGCTAATAGCATTAACTCACTCTCTGTCAATTTGATAACAATTCTGTCTTAATTCAGTCTTGTGCACATTGTCTCCTATCAGCCTCTGTTCTTTTTCCTGGAGAAGGGAGATTAGATGATAGAGCGGGAAGAGTCATATGGAACACAGTGTTATAAACCTATGCTTATGAAGCAATCTGGGATCTCACATGTGAGTTGGTGTGGAATAAAAGGAAGTAGCAGTTCAGTTTATGGATTCCAGTGAAACAAGGTAATGTGACCCAGGCAGCATAGATATTTCAATGGAGCATCTTCTACAGGTGATGGAACTCGGCTGCAGGAGTCTCTTGGGCATAAACAAGGGCAGTAACATTGCTCTAAATTTTGGCTAAAAATTCCCAGTTAGTTAGCACCTGAGTGAAGTATGCAGGCACAGTGTCAGCACCCAGCAAAGTAATAGGTAAGCATGGTATCTAGACCCAGGAAAATGGGCCCCAGCTTTGGGGGGAACTACAGTACAAATTAGGAGGATGTTCAAGGTTCTGGGAAAAAGAAAGGCTGAAGCTTTGGGTTGGGGTTTCACTCCACATACCTTGGATTTAACAATAATAAATAGACCCACCTGCTGGTGAGAATGGGTTCAAAGGGAGAAGGGTTTTGTGTAGGGAAATAATATAATCAGGTCTTTACTTTGGTAATATTATTATCTGTTGTTAAGGAATGTTTAAGAGTGAGGTCAAGACTGGAAATAGAGCAGTTAGGAGGCTATTGGTATCTTCAAAGCACTAAGTCTTGCCTTCATCCTTGTCACTTTTCCCCTGAATTTCTATAGAATGAGCTACTCCTACCAAATCATTTAACACTTACTATTTGTTTCTGTATCATGCTTTCCTAAAGAGATTATAAACTTTTTTGAATTTAATGAATTCAATTTTATTTGTTTCATAGCATTAGGTTTATAATAAACAATCAGAAAAATACATAAGTGATTTTCTGTGAAAAGTAGAAAGTGGGGGCAAATAAAATATGGCATGAGCACAGAAATGGAGGTATGAGAAGTTATATTCAGAAATACAGATATGTCAAAAAGGGAAGGCTAACTGATTCCAATAGCAAGCTGTCATCAGGTGGGCAACTTTTGAATCACAAGTCACACCCACTTTCTTATGCCTACTATTTGACAGGTATACTATTTAAATCTTTTTATTCAACTCATTTGTGCTTTTACATATTACTTATAGATAACATATAGCTGGAGTCATTTTTTAAATCTAGCCTGATAATCTATGAATTGTGTTAGTGCGTTGATTCCATTTATATGTAACGTAGTTATTGAAATGGTTGTATTTAAGTCTACCATCTTGGTGTCTAATTTCTGTGTGTTCCATATGCTCTGTATACCTCTGTTTCTTCTTACCTGCCTGTTTTGAGTGAATTAAATATTTTTAAGAGACTATTCTATCTCCTTTACTGACTTTGTAGTAATTCATGTGTGTGTGTGTGTGTAAGAGACTGCTTTTGTGATTATCATATGTACACTTGGCTTATCACAGACTATGTTAAAAATATTCCATTACTTTATGTACAATTTAAGAATTTTACAACAATATATTTTCACTTACTACCTTCCAACTTTTGGCTTTTGTTAACCTTTTTAAAACATACATTTTACTCACATTGTATACATACATTAAAACCCTTTATTTCTTTGTTATAATTTTTGCTTTAAACTGCCAATAGTCTATACAATGATTTGATGATATATATGTATAAAACTAGAAATACTATAAACAAAGCTTTTTAATATTATTCTTTCTGATACTTCTTATTCCTTCCTGCAGAACCAGGTTTCTATCCAATAGAAATTTCTCTTCAGTCTATATAACTTTTTCTAGCATTCTTTGAAGTGAAGATTTGCTTGAGATGAGTTCTTTACTATTTGTGTATCTGAAATGTTTTTATTTCATTCTAATTTTGAAGAATATTTTTGTTGGAGGTAGAATTGCAAGACAACAGTATTTTCATTTCAGTACTTTAAAGATGCCATTCCACTATCTTCTGTTCTCAATTGTTTCTGATGAGAAGTCAGCTGTAATTCCTACTATTGTTTCCCTGTATAAAATATTTTTTTATTTTCTGACTGATTCCCATATTTTATCTTTATCTGTGGTTCTTAGCAGTTTGATTGTGATATGTTTATGCATTTGGGTTTTTTTATATATATTTATCCTGCTCAGGTATCTCTGAGCTCCTAGTATCTGTGAGTTGTCTTTCATAATTTTGAGCATTTACAACTGTTATCCTTTCAGATATTTATTCTGATCTCTAATTCCCTGTATTTTTCTGATACTCTGATGTTAATATGTTATATTGTTTAATATTTTCCACAGATATTGGATTATCTATTCCATTTTTATTCACTCTTTTTCCCTTTGCATTTCACTTTGGATAATTTGTATTGACTTGTCTTCATATTCACTGATTATTTTCTTTTTGGGACAGAGTCTTTCTCTGTCACCCAGGCTAGACTGCAATGGTATCATCATAGCTCACTGCAACCTCAAACTCCTGGGCTCAAGCAATCCTCCTTCTTCAGTCTCCTGAGTAGCTGGGACTACAGGTGTGTGCCACCACACCTGTTTAGTTTTTTCTATTTTTAGTAAATATAGGGTCTCACTTTTGCTCAGGCTGGTCTCAAACTCCTGACCTCAAGAGATCCTCCCACCTTGGCCTTGGCCTCCCAGAGTGCTAGGATTATAGGCATGAGCCACCATGCCCGGCCTGATTCTTTCCTATACTACTGATATATACACTCTACTGATAAGCTTATATAAATAATTCTTCATGTCTGACATTATGCTTTTCATTTCTAGCACTTCCACTTGGCTCTTTTTAATAATTTCCATATTTCTCCTGAAATTCCCCATCTGTTATTCAACTTTGCAAGTAAACACTAACTTTAACCATATTTATAATAGTTATTTTGAGGTTCCTATCTGATAAGTCAACATGAAGGCAATGTCTTGGTTTATCAGACTCAGGTTCTATCAAATGTGTTATCTATTGACTGTGAATCATATATTTTGGTATTTTTATCATAATTATTAATTGAATGTCAGACTTTATTGCAATGAACAATGCAGGTTGAGGTAAATATTATGTATGCCCTGTAACCAAATATACTTTTTCATCTGTCAGGCTGCTGGTTTGAAGGTTCGGGTCAATGTAGTGTGTATAGAGTTAGATCTGGGCCTTATTATTGCGTTAGTTATGTTCCTTGCACTACTGTTTTCAAATTTCCCAGTGGTAGAGTGATTCTCCCTCATAATTATCATGAGGCCTGGCATGATGGAGGGTTTCTTGTAGTTCTTCTGCAGTCTTCAGTGGGCCCTGTGCCCCTGTCTCTGGAGAGGAATTATCTCTTGCACTACGCCTTGCTTTGCTCCAGTGATTGAATGCCATCACCTAGAATTCAGTGCCTGGGATGCAGAAGGTTTCACTCAATTATCTTTCTTCACCGTAAGATTGAGGTAGCTACGCACATTCATACCACTGAGTCTCTTTTATTTCTTCTTTTCTGCCTAATATTTCTTATGAGCTCTTGGTGAAGGCTCAGGAAAAAGAGTTAGTGAGTAGATGTGAAGATCAGCATTTAAAAAATAATTAACATTTTATCTATCTTTTCTTACATCTATAGCAGCTTCCTCCTCCTTTCATCTTTCAAAAGTGGTTCTTTCTCTCATCAGAGAGGCTTGGCTTGGCCCTTTTGGATTTTGGTTCATTAGGTTACTTTGTGCTCTCAGTTCTCTAACAGGCTCAAAGAATATCTATAATTTTGTATATTATTCAACTTGTTCTAATTATTACAGTGGAAGTAACATTCTCTTCAGATTTTCTACCTCCTAAGAAAAAGTAGAACTCAGGTGATAGATTTCCACACTTAACACAATTGCTGGCATGTAACTGGTACTCAAGATATATTTGTTATATATGAAAAATACAAATGACCCCATCTACTAATTAAACATCTTTAAATTGTAGTTTAATTTCATCTGTGCTTAAACTCAAATATTGTTTCAGAGAGAAGCAGTTAAATATACTCTAAAAAGTCAACTCATCATGTCATGTTCTTGGATAAGAAGATGAAGAGGAAAAAGAGACTTATTCTCTTGTGCTGCATAAAACTAAATAAGGGCACAGAAGGAGTAGACCTTCTGCAAGGCAGGACTTGGTGGTAATTAAAGACACTCTGGGATGACGTATTCCAAATATGGTTACAAAATCTAATAAAGAAAAAATTGCTAGTATCTCCTTAGTTCCTTTATGATGGGTAATAAACCTCGCTGCCTTTTCTACATAGATCCTTGCTTCATGCACACACACGAAGTGACTTACTTAGTCATGTTTATTTCTAGGTCTTAGTAATGAATCTGTGGGAAATAATTGCCATATAAACCTCATATTGATCCCTGACATTCTGAAGTATGAAGTATGGGAATATATTTAGAGGTCAATTAGAGATTATATAATGGAGTAACATCCCATATAATAATGTCTGTAAGTAGAGTCAGAGAAGTGACCAGACAAATTTAGTATATCTAGGCCAATATCCCCACTTCTGAAAATTAGACTGGATCGCAATGAGGGAGAAGATGGACTTCGTTCTTCTTGTGATCAGAACAGCAATCCTATCATGTGCTATAGAAATAAAGAGGGACTAAAATAGCATGAAATAAACCCGTGTTATTAGAAATAAAAAGGCTATTTCTTATTGCCCTGAATTTATCACTTAGAGAGCAGACTTCAAAAAAATTCAAAACTCAAAATTAAATTACTAAGTAATACAAAGAACCAAAGAGAACTCCGAGCTATATGAAAGGATACAAAAGAATATTCATATTCTTAGGAATCGAATTTATTTAAACATAATACATCAAAGAAAACATTTTTAATCATTAAAGAATACATGAATATGTATGTGTATGTATTTGTGTATACACATTTGTGTGTGTTATATGTATATATGTACATGTATGCATGTATATGTATGCATGTACATGCATATATGCACATGTGTGTATGCATAAGAGAGAGAAAGAGAGAAGAGAAATTGAAAAATGAAGGCCTATTGCCACAAAAAATTTGCAGTTTTTGCCGTCAGCTTACAAATGGAAGCTGGGACTGTGCAGGTATAAAGAGGAAACATTTTTTATTAGGCTTTCTTCCAATTGCAATTGTTAGGGTGTAGAATTTGCAGCACATAGTTACTTCCTTTGAGTGCCTGTGCTTTGGAGATATTTAAACTCAGGCCTCTCATATCCCTTGCAGTCTGATCCTGGAAATGCCGAATATCTGACTGATCTCTTCATGAGCCTGAGGCTATTTTATCCCAAGGCTTGGCATGCTGTCAGTAACTCAAAAGTCTCTAGTCCTGTCATTAAGCTAGATTTTGCCTCACAAGAAAAAGGAGGGAGAACTATGCTTTCTGTAAAAAACCAGCATGTAGGTTAACCTTGGTCTGAACCTTTTATTCATCAAATAGTTTCAGGGAGGTTATATATTTATCTGGGTTATTTTGAGTTACATGTATTTCCAATTCCTTGTCACATGATTATTCTTATTCTTAATTTCACTAGCAATACTTACAGTTAACCTTTGTATTATGAAGTATTCCCTATTTTATCACCTGAGTGATCTTTATAAATACCAAGTCTGTCTAGAGTTATTTCTAAAACTGCATTGGTTTAAACCTTTAGGAGATTACTATTGTCTTTGGGTTAAAATTCAACCTGAGAAGTCAGTGTAACATAGAAATTAAGAGCACAGACACTTGAATCAGACTATGTAGCTTCAGTTCTAGGTTCTACTTCATACTAACCCATCTGTATTTTGGTTTCCTCATATGGGAAATGAGGATAATTATAGCATATAACTCATAACAGTTGTTAAGAGTATTAAAGAAGATAATTTGCCTAAAGCCACTCAAAAATTGCCTGGAACATAGTATTTAATGAATGCTAACTAATATCATGATTGATATAGAATGCAAAACCCTTTATAATTGGACCCTTACTTGATTTTTAATTTACTGTGTGTCAAGAACGCTGCTGGATTTTTCCATATATGATTTTGTCCACTTTATGCAAAATCCTATTGGATAGGTATTATTATTCTTGTTTTCAGACATAGAATGTAGGTACTTCATCATCATCACCACCACCATCATCATCATATTCTTCTCCATCACATATTATCATTTCAATTTAATAGAGAAAATAGTCCATTCATATGAACTTGAGTAATTTAAACATAGGACATCAATCTGGGGTTGGGGGAGAGAGAGAGAGGAGAAAGAATGAGTAAGATCTGTAAACAGGCAGAGATGAGAAATGGTCCATTTTGTTTTCTAGTACCTGACTCCCTTGTCTTCTTGAGACAGAGCAGCACTGAAACTTTTCTGAATTTGCCCTGTGTCCTTATAATGAAATCCCTCCTTCGGCTAAAAATAATTTTTCCTTGCAAACTAAAAGAGTCCTAATTTTGCTCTACTGCTGGTAGCTATATAGGAGAATATAGAGGTTAAAGTCTATGAGTCTCCCTCAGAGATGGTGTGATCCATGGTCTTTGAGCAAAGCAATTAGGTGTGTTGTGGTAAGGACAAGAAACAGAGATGCCAGTTCTGTGTACCAAAGAGTAAAGGGACAGCATATTCTGAACCTCAAGAGATTCTATTCATCCTTCCCTCAATGCAGTACATGTCTGGTCACTTTATATATATACATCTAGAAGTTGCTTCTGAAAGGATTCTACCTAAAGCCTATTAAAAATTAAAATTTTTTTAATTTTTAAAAATTAAAAGTTTATGTGAAGTGGACCTGCAGCCTCCACTTCTTAACATGAATTTTTATTTCTATCTACCTGGACATTTTGCTACATGACTAATTCATATGCCTGGTAGGTGGGCAGCATGCTGCCTCTGAGCTAAATGCTAAGATGAATACACAGAATTGATATGGTCTCAGATCAAATTGTAATAATCCTAGAACATGCTCAGGGTACTCAGAGCACTGAGGCTGTTCTTGAGGTCTGCAGGGATCATGAATATCCTAACTATGAGTCCTGCTAGTGTTACCAGGGTTACATTCCTATCTATGAATTTCCACTACTAGCCCCTGTTCTGCTTGGTTTCATGCAAAGTTTTCTCAAATTTTATGTCAGGAAAAGAGTTAAGGTCTAAATTTCTTCATGGAAATTCATATTGTAAAGTGAGCACTGGCTTCTTGAATAATTGTTGGTAGGTCAAAACTAAGCCATGCTCTTTTGTTCTTTCCCTTCCCTCTCATGTCTCTTATTTTATTTTTCCTCTTTTATTATTCTAGCCCTCTTTTCTTTGTGTTGTTAGCAATAAAAAACTAAGATATATTAAATGTTTTCTTATCTGCTAGCCTCTTTGTATCTATATACAAGGTAATTAAATATGCTTATCTTTTTCAGTGTCAGAGTTTAAGTCTAAGATTTTTCACATTCAAAATTGAAAAGTGTATTGAATTAATTTTATCCATTTGGAGTGTCAGACCCATCCACATGGTGATGTTCTGGTCTTTCTTACTTTAAAATTAAATATGGAGGTATAATTGATGTTTAACTCATTGTATATATATATATATATATATATATATGAAGCATATAATTTGATAAGTTCTGACACATGTGCAGACTCATGAAACCATCACTACAGTACTACAGTAAATATAGTGAATATATAGACTGTCCACAAAAGTTTGCTTATGTCCCTCTGTAACCTTTCTTTCCTGCTGCTGTCTGCCCACACCCCACTCCTATTGCCAGGAAATACCTGATTTGCTTTTTGTTACAATAAACTAATTTGCATCTTCCAGAATTTTATGTCCATAGAATCATATATGTATGTCTGGATTCTTTCAGCATAATTATTTAGGGATTTATCAGTGTTATAATGTGTTAAAATTTATACCATTGTATTGTTGCATAATATTTCATTTATGGATATATCACAATTTATTCATTCACTGTTGATAGATATTTGGGTTGTTTCAAGTTTTTGTTTGTATAAATAAAGCCTCTATGAATATTCATGTATGAGTTTTTGAGTAGAAAACACTTTCATTTTTTTTGAGTAGAAACATAATAATGAATGATTGGATCACATAGTAGTTGTATGTTTAACTTGTAAGTAAGTGACACATTATCTTTCAAAGTAGTTGTACTATTTTACACTTCCACCAGCTGTGCATTAGAGTTCCATTCCCTTAACATGCTTGGCAACTGGACGGTCTTTTTCATTTTAGCTTTTCTAATAGTTGAATTGCAATATCTCATGTTTGGTTTTAATTTGCGTTTCTTTAATGAATAACGATGGTAAGCACCTTTTTGTGTATGTGTCTGTCACCACAACGTCTTCTTTGGTAAAGTGTTTCTTCAAGATTTTGTCCATTTAAATTTTTTTATTACTGAATTTTTAGGCTGTATTATTGAGTTTTATATTAATATTTTCTGGATATAAATTCTTTAGAGATATAAGCTTTGAAATATTTTTTCCCAGTCCATTGACACATCTTATAATTCTCTTAACAATGTCTTTTGAAGAATAGGTTCTAATTTTGATGAAGTACAGATTATCAATTTGTTCTCTTGTGGATTGTTCTTTAGATGTCATATCTAAGAAATCATTTCATAACCCAAGGTCACAAAGGTTATCTTTTATGTTTTCTTCTAAATGTTCTATACTTTTAGGTTTTATTTTTAGATTCAGCTATATTTTGAATTAGTTTTTTTTTAATATGCTGTGAAGTGTGGTTCATAGTCATTCTTTTTGCATATGGATATTCAACTATTCCACCACCATTTGTTAAAAAGACTATTATGTCTCCAATGAATTGCCATTTCACCTTTGCTGAAAGTCAGTTGTACATAAAAATCAATTATGTGGGTCAATTTCCCTTTAGAATAGTTTTAGATTTACAGAAAAATAGTGAAGTATATATCTATCACATCCAGTTTCCCCTATTATTGACATCTTACATTAGTATGGTACATTTGACAATATCAATACATTCTTATTAGCTTAAATTCATATTTTCCTTAAT
Source organism: Indri indri (assembly GCA_004363605.1). Classification (NCBI taxonomy): domain Eukaryota; kingdom Metazoa; phylum Chordata; class Mammalia; order Primates; family Indriidae; genus Indri; species Indri indri. Next base: position 16,721 of record RJWJ010018119.1, read on the forward strand.
TAAAATTCCTTAATTTTTGCCTAATGTCCTTTTTCTGTCACAGGATGCCACCTAATATATCCCATTACATTTAGTCATGGTGTCCTCTTAGGCTCCCCTTGGCCATAATAGTTTCTCAGACTTTCCTTAGTTTTGATGACCTTGACCATTTTGATGAGTACAGGTCAGATATTTCATAGAATGTCCCCTAACTGGGATTTGATGTATTTTTCATGGTTAGACTGGGGTTATGAGTTTTTGGGAGAAAGATCATAGAGGTAAAGTGCCATTTTAATCCCATAATATCAAAGGTCTCTACTCTCAACATAACTTATCACTGTGAACTTTACTCACCTGACTGAGGTAGTGTCTGTCAGGTTTCTCTACTGTATTCTTCCCCTTTTCATGCTTTACTCTTTAGAAAGAAGACACCATGCACAGCTCACATTTAAGGAATTATGGATTATATTTTACTTCCTTGAGGGTGAAGTGTCCACAGAGGTTGAAATTCTTCTGCACGGGAGATTTCTTTATTTAATTTTATTCTAATTAACTAATTTGTAACCAGTGTGGTTGATGAGTATTTATTTTATAATTTGGGTTTAATACTACTTTACTTATTTTGCTGTTCAAATCATTTCAGCTTTGGTCATTAAAGTTTTTTCCATTGGCCCCATATCCCTTTGATATACTCCATCATTGTGGGTTTTATTTATTTATTTTTTTGAACACTTCCTTAACTTTCTGGCACTACGAAATCCTCCAGGATCATCTTGTATATTTCCCATCCTGGTCCTAGAATCAGCCATTTCTCTAAGTAGCCTGTTTGATTGGAGAATGGTATTAGAAACCAAGATTTGGTGCTGGGTGTGTTTGTTATAACTGGAATGTCTTTGTTTCTATTAACAGATCTTTTCAGCTGACACAGCAAGGAAATATTTCTGTAAATCTAACCATTTGCTATATTTCATTTTTCTTTGTTAAAGTAAATTTAATACAATAAATTTTAAAAAATACATAGCTCAACCCACATATTTTGTTTTCAATGTATCTATACTTTTTTATCTGTACATAAGTATGTAGATACTTTTGCAATGATGTACTCTTAATATTACTGATCATTATGTTTGAGTGATGAGATGTTTTTTCTTCTTTGTAATTTTATATATGTATTAAAGTTTTAGTAATGTGATGATATTAAAAATAAAGTCACTTATTTAAAAGGAGAAGAGAGGGAAGGAGAGAAGAAAGGAGGGAGGGAGGCAAAGGAGAAAAGAAAAAGAAAGGAAAGAAGGGAAGAAAAGAGAAAAGAAAGTTTGGAAAGAGAATTCTGGGACCGAGGTCACAGTTCTTCATGAATATAACCTGGTCAGATCAATCTCTCCTCGTTTTGACTGTTTCATGACCTACTCTGATTGTTGACAAATCCACTACTTTCTATTTATTGACTGTTATATATCACAGGGAAGTGTCAAAATTCATAATAACTTTTTTCAATACTACTTCCCAGTGTAACACTTTGGAAGCATATTCGGTAACAATTAGGGATCCAAATTTAAACGTTGAAATTTAACCCCTGGTATAGTGCAAGTAACTAAACAGAGGTGAGTGTCAGATAAAGTTATCCCTGTCATTCTGTCTCTCTCTCTCTCTCTCTCACACACACACACACACACACACACACACACACCACGCATGGCTAAATTTGCAAACTTGTAGGCAATGACAGCTATGTTACAACTTAGGCTAGTCCTATGCGGCTTTGATTTTTGAGACGCGTCTTGATTTCAGAAACATTAAAACGTGTAAAGAAAATAATGTGCATCTTAGAATCAAGGCAATGTGGTATTTATTGTTTCTAGCAAAGCACAGGGGTAAACTATGAACTGAGGGCAGTTACGTAGATCAGAGTCTTCTCCTGTGCAGCCAAAAACCTTTTATCTAGGGTTCTAATAGCTAATGTGTACTTTCTATTAACTAGCTATTCATTACATGTGTCTATAACTCATTGATAATTGAAATTCTTCATAGTGATTAAAAGCAACCCTACGAGATATATCGAAGAACAATTTATCAATTTAATTATAATATATGCTTTTGTGAAAAACAAGACAGTCCTGTAGCTAATTAACGAGTCAAGGTCTCTATTCATACTTTCCCTTCCTTTTGTATAAAATGTGGTCTACAAAGCCTGTTATTTGAACCACTTTCTCTATTGCTTGCTCCCTTGCTGCAAGTTCAAAATGAATAAAAAACACTATTTGAAACATGAGAAAAAAATATGCTTTTATATATTAATTGCTTAAAAATTGGCAATTTATATGAGCCATATTTGGAAAAATCCCCTCAAAGAAAGTATAATGAAAGAAAGTATAATCAAAGAAACTGAAGCAGGAATATTTAAATCAAGCTGAAGTCCTCACTTAATATACATACTTCCATTTCTCCAGATAAAGTAACTAAGACACAAAGAATAATTTTCTAAATTCATAGCAACATCAGGAATAAAATCCATGTTTCCTGTCTCTCTGCCTAAGGCCCTTTCCACTTCAACATCCTACCAGAGTGCAACTTATTTCATGATATATAGCAGATAATAATACAGAACATACTCAGCCTGTTATTGAGAGAAAAGCATTATATAATTGGTCCAGGTGAGCTCATTATCCATAGGATAACATATGAGAGACTGCATAGTGCCTGCCCCAATCCTCCTGGATCATCTCTGAACTTGCTCCCCTCTTAAAGCCTATTGGCCAGACCTAGTCCTATGTATATATGTGGATTTGGAAATAGAATCAATTATCTGGTTTAATTAAAATAATAACAATATTGTATATATTATTAAGAAAAAAGATTATTTTGCCCTAAATGTTTCCTTCCGGGAGCCCAGGAGGGACTATTATGATATGCTCTGTATTCAAATAGCTGTGTTTGTTTTCAGTACATTTTAAGTGGAATATTTTTCACCCTTCTGAGTAGGGCAGACAAAGACTTTAATTAAACAAACGTCACATGGGAACTCTTGCCCCCCTAAGCCTTTATTGGCCCTAATTAGCAGATGCAGCTGTAGATTCTATCAATATTAGATGGTCTGTTTATTGTGTCCGTTTATATCACACTCATCAGGGAGTATGTGGAAGGCACCCCAGAATTATCAACTTTAATTAAAGCTAGCTCATATGGTGGAGAAAATATCCCATGCAAAAATGGGTCAGGTGAAAGAGGAAGATGTTTTAAAAAGCATACTGGGAATATTACCAAGGCTTCTTTGGGAAAACTAGAGGATATTTGATGTTCTTATTGTCAGCAACTGCCTGAGAGAAGCTCAGACGGTTAAGGGCCAGGGCTGAATCACACAGTCAGAGGAGCCAACTAAGTCAGAGCATTTCCTGCCCCTGCCCAGGGTTCCTGAGTAACTGCCAGGGATCCAGGAGTTTTCATGCTAACCAGACGGGGAGCTGGTATATTCATTTAGGCATATTCATTAAATTCATTATTCAAGGAATTATATAGTTAGTTTTCTGGGAACTCCTAAAAGGTAATTATATGGATCTCAACTACAATCACTAACAAAATTATTCTTATTTATCTAATTTCTGCTGTATTTTTATATATTATATTTATCCTCACAACTCAGCCATGGTATTTTGCATTTTCCAGATGAAATATCTGAGGCTCAAAATATTAAGTCCTTTCCAATGTCATACAGTTAGTACATGCTACTATTTCATATTCTCACTTATATTCTACCATGACCTTATTTTGGAAGACACTTTGAGACGAAGGGTTCTTGATGTCTTGTTGGAGGGTCATCAGGCTTGGTAACACAAAGCTTCATGGATGGATAAGATATGATGAAATTGACCCTTTGTGCTCTGCAGAAGCATAAGTCTCCTTTATTTGTTCTAATTTCCAAGGAAATAATTGCTAGAGATGTGTCTCTGCAGCATAAAAATTGTGTATTTTGAAACAAACCAATTCAGCCCATAATGGGAAAGCTAGAGCAGTTTAACACATTAATTGCCATGTGAGTTGTATTTAACTCACGCTAGTTTTGAGCCCAGGGCCTCATGAAGCATATGGAACTCAAACGTCTGTTTACCTTGGGAGCCATGTGGTACACAGGCAACTCACACTGCCATGCTGTACATGTTATGTGACGGCGGCCCCCTGGGCAAAACCCCGCAATTGGTTGGTGAAAATCTTAATTGTTCATGTTCTTATTGTTATAATTAATATTGACAATCTAATTGCATATAACTCATACAGAAAACAATAAAAATAACAGATTTTTCACTAAATTAGAAAGGATCATTTTGTTTTCAAAGTTTTTATTCTATTTTTGCAATAAAACTCTGTGGCCCTAAGGAAAAGCATTTTTTTTTCTAGTGTGGTAGTCAATGTGTTGCAGTATACTTCTCAAAACTTTCAAGTGAAGTGCCCTTATAGGTACAGCAGAATGAACTTGTGTCTCTATGTGGTTTGAAAGCTCTATAGCAAACATGAAATGTATTTCAAGAATATAGTTTTACCTTAAAATAGTGCAGTTCTGTATCTGTAATATATATACTTTTCAAATTTTAGATCACTAAATTATTTGTTTACACCCCCACCCTATCTGTCAGGTCATCCAATCATGTCCCTGCTCCAGAAGATGTGCCTTCTTCATCTGGTGGCCTCTGGTGCCTCACTGGGACATCCTTAAGAAATCCTGAGGAGGTGTGATATTGTAGCCTAAGTTCTATAAGTTTAAATATAAGTATTTTAACCAAAGTAGAAATAAGCCGAATAATGACTTCTGCCTTCTAGGAATTATTTCTGAAGTGACAGTCATGAAAATAAATTCCTTTTTGGCACTAGACCTACCATTCTGATAATAATCCCTAGGAGGTCAATTATTCCTAGATGAAGATGACAGAGAGGCAAGAGAAACTAATTTATGTTCTACACCAATTAATTCATTTTTCTATAAATGTCACTGTTCATGCATTAGAATATTAAACATTAAACACCCCAGTTAGCTTACTGTTCAAATGGAAGCAGGATTTAATGAAAAATAATGAGAAGTCATAGTCCAGGGTCTTTCAGTTTTATAGCCTGCTTTGTTTCTAGATTTACTTTTAAAGAAGGTGTCATGGTACATTGCTCAGATCTCTCCATTTAGGCCTGAGACCCTCATTTCCCTAGTGTCCCCAGCTGAGCAAATGTTGCCTGGTGATGGTTCTCAGCTGAGTCCCTCTCTAGGAATTGCTTTCTAAGGGCACCACATGGCCCAAGGTTAGCCCCAGCTCTTGTGCCACAATCCAGAACATTCCTAAAAAGCCATCCCAGCTCCAGAGCTCCCAGAGAGATTGGCTGTTGCTACTGCATTCCAAGTCAACTTTTCTTCTTATTCGGTCCTACTTCCCTCACCCCTTTGCAGGTCGTGTTCCTGCAAACACATGTCTACACTAGAGTCTGTTTACTGGGAACTCCAGCCTATGACAGCCTCTCACACTATCAAGTTAACTGCCTTCAGTTCTCCCTAACAGTGATTTCATTAGTCACCATCACTGAATTTAAATGTTAAAATAAGACAACAATGTGAATCTGAAATATCATCAGTATGTGATAGGTAAGGATAGTCAGCAAAGTGATTATTTCCAATTCAACTCGTTTTAGTGAGAGCACTTACTATGCTTCAGGCACTAAACTGTTTGAATTTATGTATTTGATCTTACTGATTTTCAGAACAACCGGATGGCATAAGTATTATTATGCCTGTTTAGTAAATGAACAAACTAAGTTGATTTACTTGTTTAAAGTCACAGGTTTAGTACATTGTGAAGTCAGAATTTGAACCCAGGTCATGTCTCTCTCTGCCTGGTAGTTTCAAGTTTACCTGTGAACTGTTGTGTTGTTCACAAATACTTTTAGCTCTCTGCCTTCTGAGCACATGACAGAATGGCGCTTCCCTCCCCTCCCAATGTTAAGTATGGCCATGCGACATGCTTTGGCTAATGAAATGTAAGCAGAAAAGCTGATGCCTTTTTGCTTCATTTCACTCAAAGGGAGCAATGATGTTCTAGATGGTAGCAGTTCTGCCAGTTTGTGTCCCTGAATGGAGACAGGACCTCCAGAACAGCTCAAGGTGGGCACGGAGCATACGTAAAAGTAATCTTAGTTGTGTTGTCACTATTGTCCAAGGGTTTTTTATTATCACAGCATAACCTAACTATCCTGATTGATACATAAATTGCAACTAAAGAGCAGATTATCTTAACCTAAGATGTATTAGTAAAGAATTACATTTTTGCTAGAATTAAAATATCCTTAATGTTGGAATTTATTTTATAATATAATATAATATAATTGAAAGAGTTTGAGTATTGTAACCATGTAGCCATAATTTATTCTGAATCTCTAAAACACATTTGATGAGTGACTTTGGGTTTTAATTTCTATTTCTCAGCCCGCATTTACTCATCTATACAATGAGGCTAATAATATTTTCATTATAGCATTGATGTGATGGTTTGATGAAATAAGACCTGCAAAGCTCTTAGCAAATTGCCTGACTCCTAGATAGTACCAAATAAATGTTTTACAGAATATGGTCCTCTGACCCCTGCATCTGAAAGTCATTGTTAAAATCCGTATTCCTGAGGTCCGTGCTAGACCTATTGAATTAGAATTTCAGGATGTGATCTACATTTTTAACAAACTCCTTCAGCAATCCTTCACTGAGATGGAAAAGTTATTATAATAAACAAATGTTAAATATTTCTTTATACACATATACAAATAGTTTAGACAGCCAAAACGTCTCCAACGAGGTTCTTGAAATGATCTTAGGACCCAAACCGGAAGTATCACCCACTGCACTGTGGATGCATCAAAGTGGGCAGAGGATTTGGGGGAATGCAATGCACACTTCAAAGCAATCGCATCTAAAAAACATTGTGAATTCTTTGTGTTTCTAAATATCACAAGAACAGTAGTCTGACTGGGGCAGTCTTAGCTGGCGAGGATCAAGGAGGAGGGTATGGGACTTGAAGAGTGGCTGAAATACATCAGATGCCTGTGAAATGAGGGTGATTGCCAGCGAAAATCAAGCAAGGACACTTTGATCAGTCACTCATTCAAGTGAGCAATTATAACTCTTGAAATTTTCGGTGGAATTCTAGGCCAGAAATTCTATTTTTGTTGCTTTTGGGGATGAAGATGGCTTTGATTCCTGCTGGTGTTTTTAGTAGTGGTGAGTGACTCTGGAGCTGTATATTATTCTCCCAACCCCCTTCTCCTCCAAGCCACTTTTCTCTGCTGTGCTCTTCCTGAGTTTGTGTTTACATACATCTGTAAATCTACAGGCCAAAAAAGGGAAGATGAAAATAGCTGAGGCTGATGAGGCTGACTCTAGTTCCAATGAAGCAATTAGTTTTCTTGTTCAAAACAGGAGAGGAAAGAGCACTTTTGACTTTTAGTTTTGTGGATTAGAGTGGGGGCGGGGAATCAAACCCAATGGGATTCTGGAGAAAAGCACAGGGGGATGCAGGTCAGAGGTAGAGGATGATCAATGTGGCTTAAGGAAATGACGTGAAGTAGCACTGAGGCTGAGGTTAGCCTTTGGGGCCTGGAGTCCCCAAAGAGCTGCCTTCCTGGGCAGAGAGCTGGGAGACTCTACCGCAGCCCGTGGTGGGGTTGTGGAAGGCCATGAATCCTTCGAGGCAGCACACAGCTGTGAGGAGCAAGGACAGCAGAGACATACACACAATGACCTTGATTCTTACCTGCTCAAGATTTTGATGCCTGGTAGACATCATTTCAGGACAGTGTAAGTCCTACAAGCCTCTGGCCCTGCCAGCATTCTTGCATCAGGGAAAGAGAGAAAGGAAACTACGCCAACAGTCCTCCAAATAACTGATATTGGATTCCCCACAAATTTGGGTGGGTGGGGGAATCTTAAGTGAATCTTAAATAAAATTGAGATATTTAAAGAAATGGTGTGGTATTACTTGCACTTTGAGGATTGAGAAGTTTAGACTTGTGTTCTAATCGATCACATTCTCCTGAGTTAAATTGGGGTCAGCTGGCAGACTCCTGTGCTTTGATTTCTGCCAGATATTGAAATGGAATGTAAATACAGGGCAAGACTATAGTGTTCTGATTTAGCATTGACCTAGGGAAATAACTAGCTAACAGTCATTATTTCTCCAATCTCATAAGAATGCAGAGAAGTGGAAATCAGTCTCGAATTTGCCTTCACTTCCTTCTGATGCCCTTTTGGGAGCCAAATTCAAAACCACAGAGAAGAATTTTCCTTTGCCTTTACCAATATGACTGAACTGGATTATCATTCAGAATTATGTCTTGTCATTATAAGCATTTTGAGAGTATAAATTGTGTGTCATTCTTTCCCAAACTACCCCTTACAGCAGATGCCATTGGTTGCCCCATTCGTCACCCCCACCCAGCCCTGGCACTTCCCTTTCTGGTACTCACCTTGGTGGTTCTACTGAAAGCCCCTGTGATTCTTGCCTGAGAGCATTCTGCAGGCTCCGAGGCCCTAGAAGGCCAGAAGTGCCGGGAGCTGATGCACCAGAGAGCAACCATCACCAGAGAGAGACGGGAATTAGAGGCTAATGTACATCTTTCTTGCCTGTGGGGACAGGGAGGTGAATAACTCTGTGGCATGGTACGCATTGTCTCCTTGAGTTCCTTCTTCATCAGGATTGAGCCCTAACTGCCCTCAATATTAATTTGCATGATATTGTAAACTTTGCTTGCTTTCTTCCTTTTCCTGTCTCCTGTCCTCACTTTCCTACTGGTACTTTCTGGGACTGCTTCCCAAGTATGCTATTTGCCCGTGAGTATTTGTCTCAAGGACTGTTTTAGGGGAATCCAACCAAAGATAACTCCTTGGGATAAATAAGGGATGTTATGAAAGCTTATTGGGTACCTAGGCTGGAAACTAAAAAATGATTTATCATAGCCATAAGGTGATGTTGTGTAATGCCATCAAAGGAGGCTGCAGCTATATCTCCCAAGGGCCTCCGTCACTAGGGGACATTTATTGCCATGGCGAATTGTCCCCAGTCTGAGGCCTTGCTGATTTTGTCAGCACAAAGAGAATAGACTTGTCTCTTGGACACCGTCGCATAGAGCAAGTTCATGCAACTGAAGTCTAAAACTCAAATACATACCAGATTATGAATTTGCCAGAAGAAATAATGGCCACAGGGATTGGAATACTCAACCTCCAAGTGACCACTGCATATGGTTACCAGAGGCTGAGTACATGGTATTCCAAATAAGCATCAAAGGTTGTATGAACAGAACGGAACCAGGATAAGGGAAGCCAGAGACACTCAAGGTCTAACGGCATCAGTCTCAGGTTCCCTGACACCCACATCTGTGGGTAAGGGCAATAGTGCCTATGATAATAAAATCTAAAACTCCTTGGTAAAAAATCCCTCCAACCTTCCACATTGGGGATTCCCTCCTGAGTAGAACTTGTAAATTATTGGCTAAATTTGGATACCTTTTGGAAAATGCTTAGATGTTGAATGCCTCTGAGATTCTCAACTCCTCCTTCTGAGTCTCACATTCTTTCTTTAAATGTTAATAAATTCAATCGGATACAAGGCAGTTCTGCTGGACTGTAAATTATTCAGACTTGCTCAGTGATTTTGTATATGTTAGTTCTAATTTTAATTTCCAGGGAGCAAACTCATTTTCCTGGTATTTAGTCTGGAAGGGCTAACAAACTACAGCCCTCATGCTAATACCACCTGTTAAACCCAGGCCACATTTTATTTGTTATCACAACCAATCTTTGAGGTAGATGTTATTATCCATATTTTACTCACAAGCAAACAGAGGTTCAGTTAGGGCAGGATGGAACTGGAATTCAAGCCCAGATTTATCTAAGTCTATGAGTTCTATTATTCTATGGGCGACCCTTGAACAACACAGGGGTTTGGGGCACCAACCCCCTACACAGTCAAAAATTCACATATAACTTTTGATGCCTCAAAAACATAATTACTAATAGCCTACTGTTGACCAGAAGCCTTACCAATAACATAAAACAGTTGATTAACACATATTTTGTATGTGATGTGTATACATACTATATTCTTACAATAAGTAAGTTAAAGAAAAGAAAATGTTAATAAGGAAATCATAAGGGAGACAAAATATCATCAGTGAACATGGATCATCATATCAAGGTCTTTATCCTCGATGTCTTCACACTGAGTTGGCTGAAGAGGGGAAGGAAGAGGAGGGGTTGGTCTTGTCTCTGCAGTGGGAGAGGAGGAAGAAAAACCGAGTACAAGTGGACCACACAGTTCAAAACCTGTGTTGTTCAAGGGTCAAGTGTACTTTTTCATGCTGCCCAAAACCTACAGTATCAAGCTTCTATTTTAGAGAGTTGATTTGAACAAAGGCTTGCACTGCTAGAACAAAGTTTGGCAACTCCTAAGGGTCTATCTAGCTCTAAGAGCTTAGGCTTCTCTAATGCTCCTGGCTTTACTAAACCTCTGAATTGAGACCTTTTTCTAAATAATTCTGACAATAATTATTGCTCTTGGTTATTCAGGGACAAGGAATTGTATCTGAGTTATCTTTCTAATTGCCTCAGTTTTTCACTTCACTGACCCTAGGATCATGTTATAACTCAACATGTCTCCTTACTAAAGTGCATTGCATTAAATATTGATGTTTCACAAGGAATGAAAGTAACTTTCTAAAGATTGTAAGGCATCTAATTACCTGTATTGACCCTGTCCACAAGCAACCACCAACAATACTGTAATTAACTGAGTTTAGCTATAAATGGAAAACACGTGGGTGATTTTTATTATACAAGAAAAAAGGCAAGCTCACTAAGCTGTTGGGTAGCTTATTTAGCATTGGGAAATTTGTTCGAAGCTTCTATACCTTCTTTTTTATCCCTCTTCCTTCCTTGCTTCTTCTCTTTTTCCCTTCCACACTTCCTTATTAAAAAATATTTATTTTTCCTAGTATGAAATTAAATAGGTGATCATCAAAGAAAGTTTTAGAAAATACAGAAAAGTGGAAAGGTGAAAAAATCCATTTTCTACTAATTAGAAATGACTGCTGTTGACATTGTAATGTATCTTTCCCTTTTTGTTTTGGCATAAATGTATAACATAAACTATTTTCTGTTTGTTTTGTTGTTAAAATATTAGTGTAGATGCCCTTTGGGGATTCTATCTATTTCACAGTCTGTCTTTCCTAGAAGAGATGAGTTTAGAACAGTCTGGGCGGAGAGAGCCAGGTGAAGAGAGATAAGTGTGCATGCAAAGGCTGTGGAGGAACGAACATGAACACAGGGCATAGGGGAAGAAGCAAGGAGTACAGCAGGGCTGAAATAGAAGATGCTGTAAAAGGAGTGGTCAGGAGGTGAGAGGGCCAAATAAACATGAATGCCAAGCTACGGGATGTAGACTCCAACCAGAGGGCCACAGAGAGGGATTCAAGTGGGTAGTAGCTTGGTCAGAGTTCTAGCCCAGTGCCTGGCACATAGCAGGGGCCCAGTCAATATTTATCCAATGAATAAAGTGAAGAATAAATAGAAGCCATGTAGAAGTTGGAAGGCAATAAACTAAGCTAGAGGCAGGGAAGCCAGCTAGGAAATTCTGGTTTCCTGTGTTACTAAAGCTCTGAACTAAAGTTCTGGAAAATATAGATAACAAATGTAGAATGAATTATAAGGAAGTTAAAAAAGATTCCTCTCGCTCACCTTTTCCCCTTGCCAGATGGGTAAGATACTTTTACCTGGCGCACATGCTACTCTGCATAAGCCTCTGTTATCTCACTTCTCAAATGGAATTGAAACTTTTGCTTTAATTGGGTATTAGATGAATTGGTGATTAAATTAACATGCAGAGAGTGTTTGCGACTTTAAATACACATAAGCATGAGATAAATTTCTATCCTCCATGCATCCCATCTACTGAATTCCTATAGATTCTGGTTATCTGCCAGGTACTTGCTTAAACTAGAAATACTCCTATTCAATAGAAATTTAAAATTCTGAGCAAGCAAAAACTTATTATGTGTATAATACAAATTTTAAAACTGATTTTAAACATTTCAAACCATAGGATTATTTCACTCCTTGCAGCTATTTTAAATTCAGTTAATGTGAGAATTGTACGCAAAACTCAAGGGCACAAACATTTTCAGGAAGAAGATTGCCACGAGGAATTCTCTAAACCATTCAGGTGATATGCGCGTCTTTTTCCTTTTTTATTTTTTTGGTGGTGGTTCTGTATTATGTGTTTTAGACAAAATAGTTATTCTTACTCATATTAGAATAAAGTACCAGCGCATCAAGCTTGTCATTTCATGAATAATATGCCTAAGGAAAAACCAACTTAATCAATTAAGAAAGTAATAGTATAAATAATACTCAGTATGGCAAAGATTAGGATGTTATACGTGAATGTTAGGAAACAGTCATTGATCTTAAATTTGGGGAGTAGAATTGATCCTTTCTGAATTTCTTAAGTAAATTCTAGTTAACTTTCTGTGGAGAGTTAAAATTGGTTTATTATTATTATTATTATTATTATTATTTTAACCTCAGTCAACTGGAAAGAGTTTTCACCGCCAGAATGTGGGTATTTGCAGTCCTTAGACATCTCCTCTCTATTTCAGTACTTCACTCTACAAACTACCTACTATGTATGTACAAGGAGCTTGTATATACTATAACATTAGATTATCATATTTAATGTTTACATCGAGCCTATAAGAAACACATGAGTATTCCCCTTTTGGAGATGAGGAAATTAAGGAGCAAAAATATTGGGGTAAACTTCCAAGATCATATAGCTAGTAAATAATGAAGCTAAGATTTTGTACAGAAATATGAATAAAATGTCCATGTTCTTTGCACAACATACCCTGCCTCTTCATCAACTAATCCTGGGAATTAACAGGACTTAGAAATGGACATGCTATAGTTAATGCGAAAAGAAAATTTACTTGAGGAAAAACCCAGGCTGGATACATAAGGAGAGAAACAACATTTAATAACAGTCCTTTAAATCTGCATCATGCTTCATTATTTGCAAGCCCTGTCATAAATAGCACCTTTTAAATACTTCACATGAAGTAGTGAAGTATACCCGCATAGGTTACTATTTCCATTTTTGATCAGGAAACAGAATTTTCTTAGGAAAATTACAGCTACTTAGCCAAGGTCACAGGCTAGTTTAAGGCAACTGAGATGCAGAATCCAGGATTCCAGGTTTTTGACACTGTGTGGCCTTTCTGTGCATGGAGCAACTTCCACAGAAGGCAGAGCTGCGGACCCTGTTGGAGTAGCCACTCCAAACAGACTCTACAATCCAGGGGAGCAGGACAGAGGATTTGCGCACAACCCACACTGAGCTTCACAGTAGGTAGGTTTTTGGTGGGTAGAATTTCAAACATCTTACCTACTGCTGATATATATTCTTTCGTTTATTGATCCATTTGTCCATTCATCATCATCATCACCACTGTCATTATTATTACTACTAATAGAGGTATTGTGCTAGGATATGAAGTTATAAAGTCAAATAAGACCAGGTCTCTGTTTTTAAAGATCTCACCAACCAAGAGGACAGATAGATATATGAACAAATAATTGTATTATAAAATGGCAAATCTCAAACAGAGGTAGAAAGAGAGTACAGATGTAGGCATTTGAGGCTGTGAATTTTCCCTTTAGGATCACTTTTGCAGAATCTCATCGATTTTGATAGCTTGTGTCCCATTTGTTGCTCAGTTCAGGGAATCTTTTGATTTCCATCTTAATTTCATTATTGACCCAATAATCGTTCAGCAGCAGGTTGTTTAATTTCCATGACTTTGTATAGAATTGAGTGTTTCTCTTGGAGTTGATTTCTAGTTTTATTCCACTGTGGTCTGAGAAGGTACATGGTATGAATTCTATTTTTTTAAATTTGTCGAGACCTGTTTTGTGGCTTAAGATAAGATCAATCTTGGAGAATGTTCCATGTATTGATGAAAAGAATGTATATTCAGTAGTTTTAGGGTAAAATGTTCTGTAAATGTCTGTTCTACAGTCCCGTTTAAGTCCAGTGTTTATTTTATTTTCTGCTTGGATGATCTGTCCAGTTCTGTAGTGGGATGTTGAAGTCCCCTACAATTATGATGCTGCTGTATACCTCTTTGCTTAGATCTAGTAGGGTTTGCTTTATGAAGCTGGGTGCTTCTGCGTTAGATGCATAAATATTTAGGATCATTATGTCTTCTTGTTGAATTGCTCCCTTTACTATTATATAATAACTATCTTTGTCTTTCTTTACTATTGTTGATTTAAAGTCAATTTTATCTGATCTAAGAATGGCTACACCTGCTTTCTTTTGGTTACCATTTGCATGGAATATTTTTTTCCATCCCTTCGCCCTGAGTCTGTATGAGTCCTTGTGGGTTAGATGTGGTTCTTGAAAAATAACAGATGACTTGGGTTGTATTTTTTCATCCATTCAGACAGCCTATGTCCTTGAGTGGGGCATTCAGGTAGTTCATGTTGATTGATAGAATTGATATGTTGGATGCTGTTCTGTTCATCTCATCAGATGGTACCTTACTGCTTTGTTTTACCTCTTGTGCTGTTGTTTTACAAATGGAAAAACATGTCATGCCCATTCTTCTAAGTGAAGCATCACAAGAATAGAAAAAACACCACATGTCCCACCATTAAATTGGTACTAATCAATCAATACTTATGGGTACATATGGAAGTAACATTCATCACGTATCGGGCAGGTGGGAGGAGGGAGGAAGGGGTGAGTAAATTCACACCTAATGGGTGTGGTGTGCACTGTCTGGGGGATGGGCATGTTTGTAGCTTTGGCTTGGGCTGTGCAAAGGCAATTTATATAACCAAAGAGTTTATACTCCTGTAATATTCTGAAATTAAAAAAAAGAAGTCTAGGAAGTCCAGGCCCAGAGCAGATGACAAAGCAAGACAAACTCCAGGAGGAGAACCCGTTCTACAGGTGCAAAGCTCAACCTGAATAAATGTGTATTTTGAAATGGAAAGTAGGAAATGTGGCAGTGTATGTGTGATAGTATGATGTCAGGGCTCTAGACACTGAGAATGGATAGAAAGGGCAAGAAGAGTCTCATCTCAGACCTATCAGGAGGTAGAAAGAAAAGTTGCTACTCTTTCAAGATTCTTAGGTCTTTTTACATTAACTTCTCTCCAGTCTCTGTAATGTTCTTCTTTAATGCTTTGAAGTGAGATAACTACATACGGAAAACAAGAGAAAGAGGAATATATACACACATATCACCTATGATCCTGTTCT
>RJWJ010018120.1:0-32034 GCA_004363605.1 Indri indri
GAGTTTGAGACCAGCCTGCACACATAGTGTCTTTACAGAAAATGATAATAAAAAATTAGTTGAGCATGGTGGTTTGCACCTCTAGTCCCAGCTACTTGGGAGGCTGAGGCAGGAGGATCGCTGGAGCCCAGGAGTTTGAGGTTGCAGTGAGCTATGACCAAACCATTGCACTCCAAGTGTGGGCAACAGAGTGAGATCCTGGAAGGAAGGAAGGAAGGAAGGATAGGGGGGAGAAAAAACAAAACCTGAAAGAGGCAGGAATTTCTTGGGAACCAGGAATGGCCATTTTTTGGATCAGGGACAACTGTAAAGATATTGTTTAGCATCAGGGATTTGTGATGTTGAATTTAGAGTTTTGTGCTCTGCTACTCTTTGTTTATGTCTGAGTCACTTTTACCACCAGTTGACTAATTCTCTCCGTATCTCTTCTTTCAAGAGGGAGGAATCTGATGGGCCCAGCTGCTCACCCCCACTCCTCTTAGACAGAACTTTCTTTCCAGGCTACCTCACAGGTGTCTCCCTTTTCCTCCCTCTCCCTCCAAGGCCATCTCACTGGTCATCTGTGTTCAACAGCCCAGGACTGTCCCCTCAGCAGGGCACGTAGGAGGGGCCTCACCTCATGGAAGGGGTTGGGGGAGTCACAGTCTTCCTGGCTAACACTTCTAGCATCAATTGTTTCATTTTTTTACCAAGGATGAATGTCGCTGTGTTGTATATCACTATGCATACTGCCCTTGTGGTCTGACTAGCGCAGTATTTAGTGGGACTGCCACCTCATTTAATCTGGGAAGTACACATTTATCAGAGCAGACTTGGTTGCATTACATTGCTTGGCATTTTTTAAGAGGACATTTTTCTACTTAACAATCCTTGCCATATTCATGATTCGTAGAAACCTTGCTTTAAATTCCCTCTCCCCCTCGTATATATGCAGTGCCTTCTGTATGCCAGGGCTTGTCCTAAGCACAGGGGTTATAGCAGAGAACAAGACACGGAAGATCTCTGTTCTAATGAACTTAACTTTCTTGGGGGGAAGGCAGACAATAAAGAAAATTAATAAGATAATTTCAGATGTTTTTTTTTTCTATGACGGTCAAAAGATACAAACTTGCAGTTATATAGGATGAATAAATCTGGAGATCTAATGTCCATGAGGACTATAGTTAATAATATTGCATTGTATGCTGGAAATTTGCTAAGAGAGTAGATGTCAGGTGCTCTTAGCACGCACACATAAAAAAAAAAGCAAGTAACTGTGAGGTATGTTAATTTGCTCGACTGTCGTAATAATTTCACTTTGTGTATGTACATCAGAACATCATGTCGTACACCTTAAATGTACACAATAAAAAATAACTAATTTGCAAAAGAAAGAAAATAAAACAAAATGTTATAGAGTATCTTGTGGTCAAGCTCTAGTGTCTGCTGGACGACAAGCACAGGTTCTTCAAGGAGAAAATATCTCAGTTGGGACCCAATAGATGAGAAGTCGCTGGGAGGGTTGCCATCTCAGAAAGAGTGTTCCAGGCAGAGGGAAGAGACATACATAAGCCCAGAGGCAAGAGTGACCTTGGTGGGCTCAGAGAAGAGACAGCAAGTCCATGTGGGAACATCCAAGGTGCAAGGAGATAAGGATAGAAGGTGTTTTTAACTTTATAACCCTGACCCAGGTGTGCAGAGAGAATGATACAAACCCTGCCTTTTTCACTGATCTTACAGACGTCTCCAGCTTGCCTTTCTCGAAGCACAACTCATTGTTGTTTCCTCCTAGTCTGTATCTCCTCCAGTCTCCTTCAGCTCAGGAAATGTTGCCCTGAACACTCCTCCTTCCCATCGCCCCATCCAATTGCCAGTCCTTGAATCCTGCTTCCAGCGTAGAGCTCAAGTTCATTCCCTTCTCTCCGCACCCACCGTCCCGATCCTCACCCGCATCACCATTATCTTTTGCCTACTTCCTTGCCTTGGTCTCTGGTTGATTTCCCAGCACAATGAAACATCTGTTTGTGTCTTTTGCCCATTTTCTAACTATTAACAGACTGGACTTTTAATACTGTTGCATTTTGAGGGTGTTTTATGCATTCTAGGTGAGAGTCTTTGCTGGATATGTAGTTTGCAAATACTTTCCCCCATCCATAGCTTTTCTTTCCATTCTCTTAACAAGGTTCTTTTGCAGAGCAAAAGTACTAAATTTTGATGAAATCCAATTTATTAATTTTTCCTTTTTTATGGCTTATGCTTTTGGTGTCAAATCACATAACTCTGTCTAGTGTTAGATCCCAAAGATTTTCTCCTGTATTTTTTTTCTTAAAGTTTTGCAGGTTTAACAACTTACATTTAAATCCGTGATCCATTTTATTTAATTTTTGTATAAGGTGTGAGATTTAGGTTGAGGTTCTTTTTGAATTGGATGTTCAATTGCTCCAGAACAGCACTATCTGTTGAAAAGGCTACCATCCCCCATTGAATTTCTTTTGAACATTTGTGGAAAAAAAAACAGTCGAATATATCAGTCGGGCTTATTTTTGGGTTCTCTACTCTGTTTAATTGGTCTATGTGTCTATCCCTCTGCTAATACCACACATTCTTGGTTGGTGTAGCTATATAATAATTCTTGAAATGATTCCTCTCAATTTATTATTCTTTCTCAAATTATTTCCGCTGTTCTAGTTTTTTTCTCATAAATTTTAGAGTAATCTTGTCTATATGTAAAAAACATACAGACAAGATTTATATAGGAATTGTGTTAAATCTGTGTATCAATTTGAGGAGAATTTATATATTTCCTTTCCATAAATATGTTTTCCATTCCATGAATCCATTTATTTAAGATCTTTGAATTCTTTCCTCAGTGTTTCGTAGTTTTCAGCATGTAAATCATATACATGTGTTGTTAGATTTACACCTAAGTATTTCAATTTTTTGAGTGATTATAAAGCTGTTGTATTTTTAAATTTCAATGTCCATGTGTTCATTGATAGTGTTTGGAAATGCAAATTGATTTTTTTAACTTTTTTTTTTTTAGGTTCACAGCAAAATTAAGAGGGTACAGAAATTTCCCGTGTGCCCCCTGCCTTTACACGTGTATAGACTCCCTCATTACCAACACTCCCCATCAGAGTGGTGCATTGTTACAACAGATATATCTCCATTGACATATCATAATCACCTGAAGTCTATAGTTCACATTATGCAATTGATTTTTGTATATTTGATCTTGTATCCTCTGACCTTGCTGAGCTCACTTATTTGTTCTAGGAGTTTTTTGTAGTGTACTTGGGATTGTTTACATAAATAATCATGTCCCATGCAAATATGGACAGTTTCATTTCTTCATTTCCAATCTGTGTGCCTTTTACTTCCTCTTCTTGACTATTGCACTGGCTGGAACTCCCGGTATTAGACCTAACTAAATCTGCGAGATGGACTTTCTTGCTACATTCCCAATCTCACAGGGAAAGTATTCAGTATTTCATCATGAAGTGTAATGGTAGTTGTAGGTGTCTTGTAGATATTCTTTACCAAGTTGAGGAAATTTCCTCTATTCTTGGTTTTCTGAGAGCTTTTAATCATGAATGGGTATTGAATTTTGTCAAATGTTTTGGCATCAATTGATAAGGTCATGTGATTTTTCTGGTATAGCCCATTAATATGGCAGTTAGGTTAAATTCATGGGTTCAATTCACTATCTTGCAGTTAGACTCATGTTTTGTTTAAAAATTTCCAGAAATTCAATTGGAGCATTGTGTTTTGCCTCAGTGATAAGAAACAAAGTCTTAACTTTTCAGTTGTTAATCTGGGTCCATTAATCATTGTTTCAATGATTTTAAATGTTTAAAATTTTATTGTTATTAATGGACATGTAATTGAACTAGTGATTTTGAGAATGAGTGTATGCGTGTATATTTTTTCTAAACCTTCTCATCAGGAGAGCTCAGTTGATGAATCACCCCTTCCAGGGAGACCCATTTAAAATAGTCATCAACCTTCATTCCATTTGTTACTGTCATTGGAATAGAAGTTGTAAATTACTAAGTTATCTTGAGCCACTGGCTTTAGAAGAAATAGGTTAAGGAACATCTTGGATGATGAATCCTTCTTTGAAGCACTGGAAGAACACCCTTAAATTTTTTATGTCAGGCCTCTAGAGAGCTGAGAAACTTCACTAATTATTCTATAATATTAAGCATGGGAAACAATGTTTCTTTTCTCTTTTATAATGTTGTAGTTCACATGCCTGCAGTACGCACAGGGCTGATAATTTGGAAATAGTTGAAAAATGTGTACATGTATTTCTTTACTCATTCTTTCCTGTACTGCAGATGGTTTTAAGCCTTTGCTATTCTCCTGTCTGAATACCCCTCTGGTCCTCACTGTTAACTTTGTGCCTTTGTTTACTTTAATCTGGCAACATCTTTTGGCTGTATCAGGCACTGCATATACTTCGCCAGCTTTCTGGGGATCCGAAGCTTCTTCTGGGAGGAAATATTGGGAAGCTCAATGGATACACACGAAATATATTGTTATAATCACCAAGGCTGTTGGGATTACAAACTCCCCACTTGACTTGAAGAGGAAAAATTGTTGCCAAACGCAAGATTAATCCTAATAAACAACTTATGATTATTATTGGTTCCAGGCTTTTTTTTTTTTTTAATGCCTCTTTAAACTGTCATTCCCTGTGCATTTTAGACATGTGTGAGAGAGTTTAGGTCACTTGGGGCTTTTCCATTTCTGATTCAATTTTCAATTCCTTCTGCTTTTAGTTCTGCCAAGAAATAGTTCTTGGTGGATTTCATTTAATCTTCTCTGGCCCTTGGCTTAATGGCTTCTGCAGGGTCATGATCGGTCTATTTTCCCCACTTGCATACCGCCGTCTATAGCAATGTGAGGGATGGGTGTTTGATTCCCCAGGAATTTTCTTCCTTATTATGCAAGTACTCTTATACAGCTTAATATTATATCCAACTATGAGCTTGCTAATGTCAAGTATTTTTTTCAAACTTTATTCTATGTTTCACACATCACCGAATATATTTTCAATATTATACTTATTTTCAATTTAGACCTTTGCAAAGAAAAAAGATCAAATCCTGCATCTGAGAACCTCAAATCATTTGATTTGGTGTTGGGGGCGAAAGAAAGGAGTGGCTTGCCAGAAAGTTTTGGGCGGCTGTATTTTGGTGTAATATAATACTAAAGATTCTCTTTTTCTTCCCCTTCTGGTTTTGAACATCTTAGCCTTTTAGCCTTTTAAAGAAGTTCTTTGTAAGCTTTGTTTTTCATGTATCTAATTGTTTTTTCCCAACTTGGATCTAATGCTTATTTACTTCTTTTTTTTTTTTTTTTAAGAAAAGACCTTTAAAATTTTCTTCTATACTTCCAAAGCAAGGAGCATTTTAAGTGTATTGTGAGAGCCCAACAAATTGAAACTGAGTGTTATTCTGCACCCTCTATGCTGTTCTTGCACGGAATAGGCAAGAGTGTTTTCTTGTTCTCAAAGAGCTTACAGCCCTTTAGGAGGATATGAAGTGCGTAAGAATATATGACCAAAAATATGTGATATGAGCCAGAGATAAAACCAAAGTGCTTAAAGACTAAGCAGGATAGAATATACAGTCGTCGAGAAAAGCTTTATGAACAATTTGATATTTAAGACAAGTCTTAAAGGAGTTGGATTTAGAAAGGGATAAATTAAAAGTAGGGAAGGAAAAGGAAGAGAAGACTATTTTAGGCAAAAATTGCACCTTGGGTGAAGGTGGAGTGGTAGGAAAGTCCTGAGTCCGATTGATAAGTGGCTGGGTTTCTAGTTCAAGTGTAGTACAGAGAAGTGGAGATAGGTGTGAACATTGTCCTCAGGGCTAGATGGATCTGAATCTAGCATTTTGAGTGATACGTAGCTTGCTACACTGTCTCTGCCAAGGGGCCAAGCAGCCCGAGTGTGTGCATCCGTGGAGACTGAGAGCTCATTACCTCTCCAGGCACTTTCTGCCATCTTGGGCACCCCTACGGTTGGAATATGGTAGGAGGCAAGGCTGGATGGTGGAGGAAACACCAAGTTAGGGAGACTTTGAGAATCAGCACGAGGACTTTCCAGTTCTTTATTTTTGAAACTCATGATTGAAGCTGCAGTTTAGTAAAGCTCTAATGGCAGCTGCGGAGGAGGATTTGGAGTGGGAAGACCGGTTAGGGAGCTCTTTTGTAGTGATCAGAACCTAAAGCAGAGAGATGTCTAGGGAATAGGAAAGAGAGGACAGATATGTAATAAAAGGCTTTTGTAACATGGAAAATGTTTTTGAAGATACCAGACTCCTATGTTCTCATCCCTGGTAACCCCTAATTGTTCCTCATTGCCCTGCAGGTTTCCATCCATTGAAACTGGGATCTTTATTGTTTCTGGAGGAGGGTGCGTACAGCCTGGATAAAGCAGCCATGGCTGGGCTTCCCGGATCAAAATGAGAGTTTGTTTTAAGGTCCACAGGGAGACAAGGATCTGAAAGCCAGCATTTTGTGTTTCCAAAAGCTAGGCTTGTTGGGACACAGAAAGAAACGACAACAACAATAAAAGATCTGTGCTTTCCAACAAGCCAAAGCTAACAGTCTAAGCATCACATTTATAGTAAACTATAGTATTGACACACAGGATGTGATGTCAGGGCTGTTTTCCTGAGAATGGAAAAGAAAAGCTCAAGCAGCAGGTAGGAAGTAGAGAGATTCAGAGGGCTCAGGCTCCTCTATTCGGTTTCAGGAGCTTGTGCATCCAGGGAGCGGGGAAGGAGCAGGCAGCAGAAACCCTCAGGCACTATCCACTGCATTGAGCTCCGGACTAGACAGTGGCTGGTGTAGTAATTCCCGAATCTCACCGAAAAGAACCACCGGATTGCAGTGAGTAGAACACAACAGGACACGATGGGTGGTTTGCTCCATGTAAACTTGGGGTGTGAAAGCAAAATTGGATTCAGTTATAGACAATAAAGTTCTTTTCTTCCAAAGAAGTCATAGTTGATATAAAATGTCACCTTGGCCACATGCTGAAGAGGTGAGATGATCAGGGCTGCTACCTTGAGATGGGTCAGGTTTTACCTCCATTTGCCTTAAACAAGAAACTTAGACCCAGAGAAGTTCAGTGACGTGCCAAGGTTATTTAGCTGGGAAGGGGTGTGGGGAACAGGACTTGGAGATGCCATTGAATTGTACATTTTTATTGTATTTTCCAAATAAGGGAACTTAAGTGAATGAAGCTATCTATTCAGAGATGTGTCTGGTTAGCGCTGAGCTGGGCACTCTATCTCCTGGCCTGCACTTTCTACTTGAGTCTAGGATACTTCTGACCAGCACAGCAAAATTAACGTCCACTCCATTTGACCTACATTTACTTTTTAAATTATGCATAGATGCGAGTGACATTTCTGGCAGACTGATTAATCATTTTACATTAATCTGAAAAGCGTATGCTTTGGGGGCTTACGTTTTTCCATCTCTAAAATAAGGATGATGGGCATCTGCCCTCCTTCATGGAATGGGGTGAGGATTTAGAAAATGATCTCATCTGTAAAGAGTTTTCGAGCTCCCTGGAAACAGTTTTAGGTTCTTCATTTTTTAATTTATCATCCTCGTGTTTTCATCTAATAGGAGATGGCAGCTTTACTAAGTGGCGATTGGTTCAGATTCTTAGAAGTTCAGGCTCAAAGTTCCAGGCTTGAAGATCAGCTGGTCTCAGGTGCACCAAGCGAGTTTCAGGTGCATGAAGTGGGCGGTGCCAGGGAACACAGAGTAGCCTCAGGACAGCTGTGCTAGAAGCGGTGGCTGCACACACTCCAGATTGCAGTGAAATAATTGTGACGAACACAACTTCTATTGCTCATGCTGTGTGACTCTTCTCTTCCCCGATCCCTTGCTCTTTAGAAAGTCAATGTCTTGCTAACTTTGGGGACAGTGAACTGTTTCTGCTTTGTTGTTGGTTCAACATTTTTTTTTTCATGGAAGCAAGAGTTTAGCAGCTGAATTATAGTAAAGCTTACATGTCACGATTATCATTCATAAATGTAGAGACTGAATCGTAAGTGCCAAGTCTATTACTTATCTTTGTTAATGAAGGAAAGAGTTGCAGATAATATGAAATTATATGTGTGTATACATTCAGCACTCTGCACCTGCTGGTTCTGCAACCTCAGATTCAAGCAACTGTGGATCAAAAATATTTCAAAAAATAAAATAAAAAATAAAAACAATGCAACAATAAAAATAATACAAACAAAAAACAATATAGTATAACAGTTATTTATAAAGCATTTACATTGCGTTAGATAGTATGAGTAATTTAGAGATGATTTAAAGTATACAGGAGGATGTTCATTGGTTATATGAAAATACTGCACCGTTTTATATCAGGGATTTGAGCATCTGAGGATTTTGGGTACTGAGGGACAACTGTGTGTGTGTGTGTTTGGAGTTTTAGTGAATAGGCACCATTTTCCCTTATCTTTTTGTTCACTGCTGTTCTTAATGTAATACTTACTGGTCAGTAATTGGGAAGAGCTTGCAGTAATGATTAATTAAATGTTATTGATATTAGGAACCCAAATCATAAGGTCAGATGACACAGAAGGAGACAAGGTCCTCTTCTTGGTTTAGGTTCCACCTGTTTGCAGCCAGTCTTGAGCAGGACTCAGGAGTGACTAGGAAGAGGTGACATCTAGTAGTAGCTGAGGCCCACAGGTCTGACCACTCACACGAATGTCATGGGTTTTTCCCTATTTAAACACCTTTCCAATTATTGCTCTCTCTCTCACTCTACCCCCTCTCAGCTAAACTTCCTGGACCAGTTACCTGTGTTCATTGACTCCGTTTCCTTCCCACTCTTTAATTCACTCCAGGCTGCCTTTTGCACTCGGCGAATCACCAAAAGACCCTCTCACTACGTTACCAATGACCTGCACGTTGCTCAACTCAGTGACCATTTTTGCAGTTCTTGGCTTATTCAATTTCTCAGCAGCATCTGACCTTGTCCAATGCACCCTTCTTTTTAAAAGTTCATTGTTAAAAATTTCAGACTAAAAAATTTTATTAAGAATGACAACCCCATATATCACCTAGTTTACAAAAAATACATATATATTTTTTCTTTCTTTTTTTTTTTTTTTAACTTCAAAAGCTGCTAGTTTTGAGGGAAATAAAATCTTAACAACATTAACAACTATTCCCCTGTAGAGCTTTGGAAGGCTCTGTACCCTTCCCCCGTCATTTCTCCTCTCCCAAGAGATAACTACTGTCCTAACTTTGATGTCCTTGGGGTTGGAGGGATCAATAT
This sequence comes from Indri indri, assembly GCA_004363605.1. Taxonomy (NCBI): domain Eukaryota; kingdom Metazoa; phylum Chordata; class Mammalia; order Primates; family Indriidae; genus Indri; species Indri indri. The sequence goes on from RJWJ010018120.1 coordinate 9,308, forward strand.
ATTTCTCTGCCACATCTGAGTTGTCAATTTCCTCCGGCCAAGGGCCATCAGGGATGCTACAGTTGGACATGCTGGGTTAATCACGTGTTGCCGCCAAGGAGGATACACATCACAGGGTCCCAATAAGAGGGTGTTGGAGAGAACCTATTCAATGGATTTGGGCCCCAGTTGGAAGATTTGGGGGAGGGTCTAATGAAGGAGAGATTTACTCTAGACTGGACGCTGTTAAAAAGCAGGGGTAATTCTCTGACTAGTTATCACAATAAATCTTATCTGTGGGGAGGGCTAGAATGAGGATAAAGTTGTAACTAGTAAAGAAGTAGCAGTCGGTCATTTTGGCCAAGAGAGGGAATGTCTGGTGTTTTGTGGGTGATATATTGACTTTGTTTTTGTCTGTGTTTAGACAAGATTGTGGAGTGGCCTTACTTTGTCTCTTTGTGTCACGGTCTCAGCATAACCTTGTCTGAGGCTGGAATCCTTCGAGATGGTTCATGTCTCACAGCAGAGTAACATGACCTTGCCATGAGCAAGCTTCCGAATCTCAGGGGTTGCTTTGTTTTCCTTTCTCAGTTCTGAACAAGTTGAGAAACAGTATTCAGGCAGATTGAGACCCAAATACCGGCTGATTTGGAGAACATGACTTGGTATCTGGCAAAATGGGCTTTCTGATGTTGAACCCAGAATTAGACAGACTACACCACTCGATTGTGGATTGCACTCGGATGCCCAGGTCTGACTCACTCAGGCGGGGTCTTTGCCAAGTTCATAACAATACGGTACCTCTCTGGAAGTCCCTCCTCCATCTGCTTTGTGGGCTTATCTCTGCTTCCTGGCTGTTCAATGGTGAAGTTCCTATGTACTCAGATCCATGGTTTCTTGTCACCCTATACTCTCCCTAAGTTATTTCTTGCAGTCTCGTAGTTTGCTTATCAATATGCCAAGGCCCTGAGTCCACACCTCTAGCCTAGACGTCCGCTCTGACACGCCCACTCACCATCTCCACCTGGGTGCCTCAGATGCACTTCAGCTTGACTTGGCCAAGGCCAAGCTCATCATCTCCTCCTCAAATTTGGTATTTCTGGTTCTCCACAGCCTGGTCCTGCTGCCCCAGCTCCACACCCTACGCTCCAGCTACCCTGACCTGCCTGCATGGTCCTTCACGCCACCAAGCCTCTGCTATTCAGTTACATCTGCTGGGAAGGTCCTTTTGTCCTGTCTCTGCTTGGCTAGCCTCCTCCTCCAAGACTTAGCTGAGGCGTCCTCTCTGCAGAGACCTTTACTGGACGCTCCAGGTTAGGTTGAATGCCTCCCCTTGGTGTCACCTTCATCCCTTTTGTTCCTCTGTCATATCTAATTAACTCATTGATTTATTTATCCCTTCATGGGCCCCTCTCCTCCACCAGACTCCAAACTTCTCAAGGTCAAGGTCTCCATCATAGTCATCTATATATCTTGAGCTCTGTCTATACCTAGATATCTTTATCTACATACACATGTAGGTATATATATATAGATATGTGGGCGGATATATAGAGATTTATAGAGAGATATCGATATCTAATATCTTGAATGAAACTCGGCACTCAATGTAGATACTCAGTAAATATTTGTTAAACTGCTTATTGTCTAAAGATTTTGTTGGCGTTTTTTCCACTCCTGGAATGACCATAGCTTTGATAATTTTAGTTGAAGAAGAGTAAGCCGAATACTTTATCTGTTGTATTTTGCTTTAGTCATGAGATATATTTTGGAAAAATATTAACAGTATTTACATTGAAGTTTGGTAAAGGATGCATCTTTTTCCTATTAAGTTACATGATATTTTCAAAAATGGTTTATTTTCATTTTTGGTTAATTGCTATTGGGTTATGACTCTTGCATTTAAGTAATATTTTTATGAGTCCAATAAGCATCTTCCGTCTTATCTATAAATCTTAAATTCATCTATTATTTTAAAGGGCCATTAAATAATGGCTATTCTACCCTCCTACTTAAGAAAATGCAAGTCTCTGGGTAGAAACCAGGGCTTCTGTCTCCCAATCCCATGTTCTCTTCCCTAGACCTAGTTGGATTTCATAGGAGTTTTAAAAAGCCTTTCTATTTGGAAATAATTATGGATTCACAGGAAGTTGCAGAGGTCCTGTGTCTCCTTCACCTGGTTTTTCCATTTCTACATGTATGATGAAATGAAACTATAAACATACATTATACCACCAACACCTTCCCGGTTTTGATACTATACTTTGGTTATATAAGACAGAAGTAATGAGCAGTGTCAATGGGCCCTGACAGTTAATGTCACCTCAGGGGACAGCAGAGAGGAGCCACCTCTGGCCCCATCTGGCTGGCACCAACAAGGCGCTAGTTCTAGGGCCTCAGGCAGGGCTCAGAGTTTGTGGATTTCTGGGTCTGGAGCATGTGTGTGACTTGGCTGCACTCCAAGGGCAGGCTGCTTTCTCCCTGCCACCACTTGGCAGCTTTTCTCTGGGTCGTTTATTACTCCTTTCTGAGCAAGGCTTGTGATGAGCTTGGTTCATCTCTTTGAGCCTGACAACACACTGATCAATTTCTGCCTGCTATGGGTGTCTCTGCCTCGCGGGCCAGGTGCCCATCCTCGTCTCAAAGGGACAGAGAAGGCACATCCTCTGCCCACCCAGCAGGGTCTGGGGTCAGTGTGAGGCTCTGGATAGGGGCCCAGGCAGGGAAAGCCCCTCAGAACACACAAAACACAGCAGGTGAGGGCTGGGAGGGACGGTGTGTGTGTCGGCGCTGCTGAGCGCAGCGCATGTTGGGGGAAAGGCAGGCAGCTGTGCCCTGTGAACAAGGCATTGTTTGCACTGCGATCTCTATGTAAGCAAGGATTTTGTTTTTCCTTACTATCACCTCCTAACTTGGTTTTCTCAAGTTAGATTCCTTTGAAATTTCTGCAGGTTCTTAGTGTGCCAGTCAAAACAAAGATAAAAGCAGTAATGATGCTATCCATTGTGAGCATTTTAGTTTGAACTCTGCAAACCAGTTTCTCACTTGTTTAAAGAAAGTCAACATTACATTTTTTTTTTTTTTATCAATTTTGCAACTGGGATTGCGTGCCCTGGAAGGAGACCCTGGCTTGGCAAGTAAATTGGACAAAGAACGCAAAGTTTCCATACTGAAGGGTCATGCTTTTCCTGAATTGCTAGAGATAAAGTCGTAACAAAACGTAAATCACATGCAACGCTGAGAACTGAAGATGTGGTCAGTTTGTGCTTTGCACTGTTTCTAGATGTCCTCGGTTGCTCTTCAGAGCTGGCGTGCTGGTTTACAAGTGTCTGCAGTGGGGATAGTCTTTTTTGTTTGTTTTCTTTTCAGCATCTTTTGTCTGATTCTTAAGCTGAGGCTGTAGCATGTTGGATAAAGGTCCACTTCGTTTTGTTATGTTTTTGCTTATGTGAGTCGTTATCATTGAGCCAGAAAGTTGGAAATTAACATCTGCCGAGCTTTGGCAAGCAACAGTGTCAGCCCTCTGTAGCTAAGGAAACTCCTTCAAAACCTTATCTCATTAGAGGCTTTTAATGGGGATAAAGCAACGTTCATTAAAAGCTGAACCCTCCTTAGACTTACTACTCTACAGGATAATTGCGTTTATATCAATCTTGAGACCCATTAACTTAGTTTCAAGAAAAAAAAATTCCAACTCTCCTTTCTGCGTAGAAGGAACTAATATTAAAAAAATAAATAAGGACTGTGACAAGTCCCATTGTATTTTCGCCTGGCCCTGGGGTGCATGAAAATGGTTTGAAAGCTAAGAGACACAGGCTAGAGAAAAAAAAATCTAGAAAAAAATTAGACGTGGTCGATAAAATGGTGAGTTTTTACGTTCTCTATTTTCCTCCCTTTTTTATTAAGATAATATGCACCGTTAATAGTGGAATTGGGGTGGGAATGGAAAAATCTTAATTGGATCTGCTGCGTATTTTATATCTGTGATCATTTAGGTATTCTCCCAAGTGTCCCCGCCTCTACCTAACAAATAAGACTCACCTTGAGAGGCTCAGATGAAACTTCTCTGACTCCTCCAACCAGAAACAATCTTTCCCTCCTCTGAACCGCAGCGGTGTTTCGTTTCTACTGCTAATGATTGATCACATTCTCTTGACATTGTAGTTGTTTTTAGACCTGTTTGGGCCACTGCCCATTATAACCTGGTGAGGACAGAGACCTTGACTGAGCCTTCTCCTTGTCCCCTGTGGTAGCTGGCATGCTCCCTTCCACACAGTGAGCATTTAAAACATGCTTGTTGGTTAGGAGGATACAATTCATGTTGATCGCAACATTGTTAACTGAATTGCATAAAAGTTATTTTCTGTGTTCATGGTACTATGTACTAGATACTTCTTAGGAGAGGCCCCCATGCTGCCTTTCTAATAAAGCAGGGTGGGTGTCGAATGAGAGTGTGGTGCTCTCAGAACTCCTGCTCATCTTCCACAGGGGCCTGCAGAGACGCATGTCACTGTCACATGAGGTGGAACTCTGATTGTTTCGTTCTTTTGAGAGTTTTGCAATGCAGTGGTAGTAATTTCAGCAATTGTTGCAGTTTCACATGAGTATAATCAAAAGGATCATATTCCAATTTACCTTGCAGGTGGAGGTGTGTTTTATGCCCATCCTGGGCAGCTTTGAACCGAGACCTGTGATATTAATATATCAGGATAATGATGTGCAATCCAAACAGAGGATCGAGGAACTGCTGTCACCAGAGACATCTTAAAGCCATATTTGGGGAAGAATCTTTTATTGTTTAAAAATATTTTTTGAGCCCCAGGTATATGTCTAGTTCTAGCAGCTGCAATGAGAACACTAGTGTATTGAATCATATTTTGAGCTTCTAGAAAAATGCAATTCGAAAATGTCTTAGGAGGTTTTGAGATTTCTCCCAAATGTGCCTGCTGCCCTTTGGATAGTGACTTTGCAAGTCAGAATTTAGCTGAGTTGTGCCTGGGGTCCTCCTAGAAAGTCCTCTGGTGCAGAAAAATTTGCTTTCTGCTTGCGGTCTCATGTCTACAGCTATGAGCTATGTTGTCCTGAGACCCAATGTACCTGTGCCACCATGCCAGGACACTGGGCTGAGCTTTCACTTACACCTCTTTGTAAAATCTCCCAGTAATCCTCCTGAGATCCATACCACTTCGTTTAAGTGACATTTTGGGGAGAACTTTTCAGATTTACTACCATTTTCTTTTATTTCTTTAAACAGATTTTGGGGGAATGATAAGAACATATCTTACTCAGATTTAAAATTTTGGGAGTGCAATTTAGAGGCAAGAGATGGGGAGTCTTAGCTCAGGGTTCTAGTTCTGACTGTGCTTTTAACCAGTTCGAACCCTTTTGTCTAAACATCAGCTGTTGCTCAGTGGTTGATTTTTCTCATCAGTGGAACAAAGTCAATGCCGCGTTTGTCTCTCTGAACTGGTTGTGACCTTGCTTTGGCTCACGCGGACTGCAGGTGAACTCCGTCCCGGGCACTGAGCTGAGTGTTTCATGCATGTGAGCTGTCTCATGTACTCATCACAGGGACTCTGTAAGATAGGCCCTTCTGGGTGCCCTGTGTTCGGGAGACAAAGGCCGTGAGAAATCAAATAACTGTAGGGTTCAAATGATCTGAACCCCAGTACCTGCGCTGTTAATCACTGAACTGTACTGCTAGGAGAAAAGCAGATACAAGATACGAAAGTGCCTTAGAGTCAAAACAATTAGATATGCAACGTCTTATCACGTCTCGGGGGTTGTCAGGGCAGGCGCTTGTCTGTGCAGATAATTTGAAGAATGCCAGCAGAGCCCTCCTTCCAAAGGCCTCCCCTCTCTCCCTGCCGTTCCTGCAGGCAGTGCGAAGCCGGCACGTCCCAAACCAAACTTTTCTTTCTCCTAAATCTTCTCTACTGGGTGTTGTCTTTTTCAGGGGCAGCTCCATCCTCTGAGTCGCACGTGCTGAACCTTGGCCCCCATTCTTGGTGGATGCTCTTTCTCCTCTCTCCTCATGTGATTGGTCTTCAAGTTCTGGGGTGCAGTCCGAGAAATTGTTCTTGAATCCCTCCTCACCCTCTATCTTTAGTGCTATGGCCTCCCTGGCCCTCTTGTGGAATACTGTAGTGGCCTCGTACCTGGCGTCCCCAGTTTTTCCCCCTCCAGTACCTCCCAGCACTGCCCGTTTGCTAAAATTCAATTCCGATCATGTGACTCTCTTGTTTAAAACTTAGATGGCTGGCTAGCCATTGCCTAGGGGATGAAGTTTCAATTCCCTGCCATGATTTAAGGGCCCTTTGCTATGCCACCTCCCTGATATCTCCGTCTTGCCCTTTTGCACTCCAGCACTGCACCTTGAGCAGGCATCATGCACATCTCAGGTTACTCTCTCTGCCTCTGTGATTTCCCTTCATGATCAACATGCATCTATCTGTTAGAGCACGTAGTAAATTACAGAGAAGTGGCGTGGCTTGGTGATTAAGAACACAGGCAGCAGAAACACACCGTCTGGCTTAGAGACCCAGATTTGCCATTTAGTTGCTGGGTCACTTTATCAAGTCTCAATGTCCCTGTCTGCAAAATGGGTATGATATTAATAGACCCTGTCTCAGAGGCAACATCAGAGAAGTGGGAAGAACATGCAAATGAAATAAGGTCACAGCTAGGATGGGGGCACAGCTAGGAAGGGGACATGCTCTGCAGAAAGAGCATGGACTGTTCGAAGAGTGACACAGAGAGAACATATTAGTGGAATGTTAAATGTATTAAACTGTAAAACAAACATGAAATAAGTATTCTGTGCTATCTATCTGGATGTAGAAACAGGACAATTTCTACTGCAGATACATTTCTTTATAGGCACAGTGTCTTGAAATATTTTTAGCTAGTAACTGAATAATCAGCTAACCCCCTAACAGGGATCTACTGCAAGACAGGGCTGGCAGCAAGTGTCGGGAGTGGGGAACGAAAAGAAGGATAAAAAAAATGCCAGGAGAGGTGCTCCTAGGTGTGGTGTCCTGGAGCCACCTATTGTCTGCAGTATTAACTGTGAGTCTTATTTTTATGAAAAATAACAATGCATCTTGCATTTATTTGTTATTGGGCTTCTTCCTGTTATTTTTTCCCCCTGTATTTTTGGTCCTATTCCCACATTCAGATAGATGGTACAAAGAGAGAAGGCTTTGTTGATCTAGTCTTCGTGGAGTTTCTAAAATAATTCTGCACAATGCGTGCATTCTCTAGTCCTGTTACATAATAGCCACTTTCGGAAAGCAAGCCCCTCATTTGTGTGCTGGTGTCTCCTTGTAGGTGGGGAAGGAAGAGGAGAACCGAGAGGAGTTAGGCCGTTTATTTTGTCTCGACTAAAAGCAGCAGTTTCATTCTTAACCCCCCTCACCTCAAACTCAGCAGCAAAACACACGCAAGCACTCACCGGACGGGGTGTTGGCTTCAGGTCAGGGTGTTCCCAGGTGTCGTTCCTTTGGGGCTTTGCTGTGCGGAATCCCTCCTTCCCTGAGACCTCAGGCTTTACTCGTCAGCTTGTCACTGTTTGTGCCAAAGCAGAGTGTCTCACCTGGGGGAACCTAAGGAGCGGGGGAGTGTTGCATGAATTTATCCCCGACTGTCACCTCCGTGTCAAAGCGTGATTTAGCACTTTTGAGACTGGTATCTGTGTTATCTGTTTAGAGGCTATGTTTTGTCTTGTTTCCAGGGTTCCCTGATACATGTTTTCTCAACTTCCCTGCTTTTTCTTTTTTGTCCCGCTGTGGGCACCGCCTTCCCCTTTGCTGGTGTTGTTTAATCGTATATATGTGGAGCAACTCTGTCTGCTGTCTGCATGCAAGGCTGGTGGAAGTAGATGAGGGTGGCATCATTGTAGGATGCAGGGGCCGCCAGCCGTGTGGGCAAGTCACCCAGCCCTCCTGAACTCCAGTTTCCTAATCTTGGAGAACAGGGATCAGAGACTCGCCACTGAAGTTATCATGAGGTTGACACGAGACAGCGGGCGGGGGGGTCCAAGGATTCACCAGCAATCCTCACTGCCTGAAAGGGTCCTGGGCCACTACTTTAGACTCAGAGTACTTGACCTTTACCTGTTAACGAACTGGGCTTTCCAGCATGCTTTGTTCTGGGAGATCAGTGTCTGAAAAATGTTTTAAAATCATTGGTAAACATTGCTTCTCATTCTCTACCTCCCTTCTCCTATCTGCTAGTAATGTGCATGGATCATTTTATCAGGGAGGAGAGAGCTCTGTTTTTTCTCCTCTCTGTGCTGCTTTTTACTGTAAATACATAAAGTTGAGCCTGTTGCACCGGGGAGCCAGGAGCCGCCTTAGCCTTCACAGCAGCACGGTGTGGTGTGGTTCACACCTCTGACCTCACCTTGTAGCTGGCATTTACTCAGCAACTCTGCATGCAGCCTGCTCGGGGCCCTGCGCTTACTGCTTAGCTGGAAGGTACTTGGCCGTGGAATGTTGCTCACTTTTAATTAGTCCCCTCCTTGTTAATTAACAGCGTGCATTTTCCTGGAAGCTGTGCTGGGTGACCTCCGGACCTGATCTCCCCAGGCAGATGCTTTCCTGAGTCTCTCCATGGCAGGGCTGACCCCTGCCTACACGGGAGGATATTAGCTTGAAACATGGAACATGGCCATGGCCTGGGCATCTACTTTTGCAGTGCTCTAGAGGAGGGAAGAGGGAGTTCTGTAGTGATGCCAGCCATCATTTGAACCGACCTAGAGATGTTCTCTTTTTCTCCTTCCAAAGAAGAGTATTTCTCAGGTGATTAAAAATTCCACTTGCCAGGATGCTTTTTAGCTGAGGTGTCTTAAGCCTGATGTGTGGGTATAAGCTCCCGATATCTGCTCAGAAGCACTTGGATGTCACAGAGCTCCTCTGTCCATACCCCAGTGATGGGGCCAGAGCGAGGCTCACACTGGGCCTGGCTGGGATGGGCTTTATTTATCAGGATGATGTGACTTTGCATAGATGTTAGGAGCTGGGGAAATGCAAATCACAGCTCAATGGGAAAGCAAAACACAATAGCTGGAGAAACAGTGCTTCATGCCACATTCGAGGGGCCAGGGAAGCTCATTAATTGGAAGACTCATCAGAAACAAGAAAAATTGGGCACATTGGGTGCAGAATGAGGAACAGGTCTCAGCACACAGTTCAGGATTATTAAGGGTGTCGAACAGAACAGCCTAGTGGGCAGGAGCGGGGTTTTAGCATCAGAGCTGGGTTGGAAGCTGGGCTCAGCAGCTTGCCAGCCGTGCACCTTGGGCAAATTACTTCACTGCTTTAAGCCTCAGTTTCCTTGTCTTTAATGAGGATAATAAGACTTAGCTCATAGGATTATTTTGAGGATTAAACGAGATAATGTTTGTAAAGTGCTTAGTGTGATGTCGGGCCCCAAAGGAAGCGCTAGTGGCTGTAATTACGAGCAATAGGACGGTGTTGGAACCTGGTTCCGAGGGGTTCTCACTTTGTGGCGCAGTGTGGCTCCACCAGCTCCCAAGACCCCTGCAGGACCCATGGGGAGGTGGAGACAAGGCAGGTCTCTGCAGGGTTTGGCAGCTGACTCAGCCCTGCCTGTGCGCTTGAGACATCTTCCAGTGGGGAAAATGTTCTTTATTCTACACAACTGGCTTGGCAGTGCCATCTCATGCCAGCGTCCTTCCCTCCTTGCACCCTCTAGGGTCCACGACTGCTCACCCTAAGTTTTCCCGAAGCAAGGGTGGAGGTGGCCAGGGGTGGCCCTGGGAGGTCTGTGCAGAGACAGGCAGACCCTCCCTATCAAATCTTCTCTGCAAAGGTTCACCAGCAAATTAAAAAACCAAAATCAAAGCAAAAAAGAAGAGCAGAAAGGGCTTGGATCTAGTTCCTGGCCTTTAGGTGCGTGTAGCTGTGATTCATCTCTGTGCCTTCATTTTCTGATTAGAAGAGTAAGGTGTTTTGGGTTTTTTTTTTTTTTTTTGCCACATTTCCCTTTTCTTGCTTCAAAGTAGGGGAAATGGAATCAGAAGGATTCTTTCAGGAGATCAATCTGAAGTTGAGGGGATGGAGGATACCTCCCAGCTAGGGAATTCCTGACCGAGAGGGAAAGAGCCAGCCCGTTCCACAGGGCCAGGGCTGTCTGGTCCCTGGGGAATGAGGTTACAAGGGAACGTCAAGGGCAGACTCTTGAGGAGCATCTTAAAAGCCAAGGCCAAGTCCTCTCGGTGAGGAAGGAAGGGAAGCGGTTCTGGCAGAGTCCTGGCAGCCCAGGCATGTGGCCTGCCAGCAGGTCGTGGGGACCCCGAGATGGAGACATGGGGTCCAGAGGTAGGAAAGTCATCTGGAGGCTGGGTCCCCTGAGGAGTGGGGGATGGAGGCAGGAGCCTGGTGCTGGGGTCCTGGAATCAGAGCAAGACCTCTGCCCCGAGGAGACTTGTAATGCAATCAGGAGGTCACTTACTCGGAACCTGGAGCAAAGTCCCTGGGGTGCCCAGATGGCCCATCAGGTGAGAAAACATTATTTAAAATATTTTACACTTCATTATTTTAGAAGTATTATTATATAAATACATAATACAATAATATTATCAAACATATAGAATTTATACATGAATAGATTTGTGTTAGATACACAAACACTTACCGTGGTGTTACAGTTGCCTACAGTATTGAGTACAGCCACCTGCTGTCCGGGTTTGTAGTCTCGCCTGTACCATACAGCCTAGGTGTGTAGTAGGTTCCACCATCTAGGTTTGTGTAAGTGCACTCTGTGATGTTTGCACAGCAACAAAGTCACCTAACAATGCATTTCTCAACACATATCCCTGTTGTTAAGCGATGCATGACTATACTCAACCCTAAGCCAATGAAGTGTATAAAGAGATTACCGTGGACTCAACATAAAAGTTGCGGGATTGGTTGTATATATTTATTTTTTTAAAGAGAAGGCAGATGGAAAAAACGTGTGTGTGTGTGTGTGTGTGTGTGTGTGTGTGTGTGTATGTGTATGTATACACATATAAAGAAACGTCTGTGAACAGAATGTACTGGGAGTAGGCAGTAGGAGCATTAGGGTGTTTTAGCTCTCCCAGGGGCGTCTATCTGTCTTCTCTTGAATTTCGCAGTATCTCCCTTTGGTGTCAAGACTTTTGCTGTCCCCCATTATATCCCCTTTTCCTGTGTTGCAAATCGAGAAGTGATAACAGTAATGTCTTTATGGCCTCACAAGATTATTGTACCATTGACATAAGGCGTATTACAACATTTTATAAAATGAAAAAGGCTGTGTGGTTGGGAGGTAACATTTTATGTGAATCTGAAGTCTGAGACCGTGTGTCAGTTTGTCCCCACGCTGACGTTCAGTGGCTACTGCATTGTCCAGGCAGGAGAGGATGGAGGCTTGGCTAGGCTGGGAGTGGAGTCAGAGACACGAGAACTATCTGAGATATGTCGGAAGTGGAATCGTGTTGACTTGTGATAAGTCAGTGGCAGAAGGCGATGGGGGAGGGGGCTTAGGGAAGGTTTTCGTGCTTCTCACTTGAGCAGCTTGGTGGGCAGTGGTGCCATTCACTGCAGTGACAGTGACTGGGTGAGAGGCAGATGTGCTGTGTGTGTCACCAGGTCTCAGTTGTGTGGATCGTGTGCCACAATCATCGGCTACTTCTACGCAACACTCCATTGTTGACTCCAGTCTTAGGGACCCCTAAAACATAATGAGAGTTTTTAGTTTAATTTTACTGATTTCCCAAAATGTTTGACAATAACAACAACAAAACCATTTTTGGATAAATGACCATTGCTCGAGAGTAGAAACTTGGAGGGCTTTGGAGTTGTAGAAGGCACATTGGGCTTAGAGTCAAAAGAGGGGATCGAAGTCCCAGTCTTACAATTTATAGCTTGTGTGGCTTTGCACAAGTCATGTAATTTCTCTGAGCCTCGGTTTCCCAAATTGAGAAGTGATAATAGTAATGTCTTTCTGGCCTCACAGGATTATTGTGTCATAGGATATAAGGCATATGAAAACATCTTATAAATTGAAAAATACTGTGTGGTTGGAAGACAGCATTTTATGGGCATCTAAAGTCTGTCGCTGTGTATTCATTCCCTTGGTAGGTAACAAATTACCCTAGAACTTGGCTGAAAACAGCAAACACTTATTGTCTCATGGGGTCTCAGGGTCAGGAGTATGGAAGCAGCTCAGCTGGAAAGTTCTGGTTCAGGGACTCTCCCAAGGTTGCAATTGAGCCGTCCGGCTTCAGTCATTTCGGAGCCTGAGTGTGGCCACAGAATTCACTTCCAAGCTTGCCCAGCTGGTTGTCGGCGGCCCTGCCTCTGTCCCTTGCTGGCTGGAGGCTGGAGGCTTCAGTTGCTCAGCCCGTGGGCCTTTCCACAGGACTATTTCTAGCATGGCACCTTGCTGAGAGAGGGCACCCAAGACAGAAGCTGCAGTTTCGTATAACTTAATCTCACAAATGGCATCCCACCCTCTCCGCCATGTCTGTTGTTGGTTACTCACATCAAGCCCTGAGCACAGGGTGGGAGCAAACACACAGGGGTATGGGTACAGGGAGGCAGGCACTGCTGATGGCCGTCCAGGAAGCTGGCTGCCATGCCCTGCTTGCAGGAATGACACTGAGGTGGAGGGACTCCTCAGTGAAGCCATATGTTCAAATAAAGTCTACAGTGCTAGCTTTGTATCCATTTTTGAGAGCATTTGAAAACTCTTTGACTAAGAATCCTTTCCACACACATTCAGGATGGTATGTTTATCCAAAAGATATGACTTCAGTTTATGTTCCATTGGTACAGCTAATCCTTTGACTGACGGTTAGTTTGTGCCCCTGCTGTCAAAGAGCTGATTGTCTGTGCCCAAGTGGCAGAGACTCGCACGGCAGCGTTGGGGCTTTGGTCTACCACTTCCTGACCCTGTAGACACTGCTCGGCTTTTTCTCCATCAACCGTTTTGGCTGTGCCCGCACACAGGGTGGAGATGTCTTGTAGAATTTACTGCCACTCCTTGAATAGGTTCTTTTATCACTCACAAGGCCTGTCATTGTAGTGTGTAGCGCCGCCTGACCTGGTCTCACCATGAAGCTACCGTCCTTTCTGCCCGCCACCGACCCTGACAGCATTTCATCATTGGGGCTTGTCCTGGAGTCCTTGGTGATTTATGAGCTTCTCGTGGACGTTAGCAGACACGTCTTGGCAGCCTCTCTGTGAGAGTATGCAGCTCTTGCACCAAAATGCTCACTGGTATCTGCCGAGTGAAATGCTTACATTCACCACAATAGCAACTTTTCTGTCCTTTGTCATAGAAATTCTGATAGCCACTGGCCCTATTTGGGTTAAGTCTTAGGGTCTGGACCAAACTTAGACCTGCCTTGGTTTCACCTTCTAAGAGTGTCCACTTTAAGATGAAATGGGAAACCGTACCTGGAGCTGCTTGCGTATCTTAACCGATATTAGTGAGTCATAACATTTATCTTAAACTTTGGTCATTTTAAAATGTATTTATTTTTACTTCCCAAATCCTCCCCTCTGCCACCCTCCCCCGTACATTTGGTAGGTGGAAACACATCATTAACACTTTATATCAATGTTAATGGCATTTGTTTGTTCACGACTCAAATTATAATTATTTGAGAAGACCTTAGCTCCTCTACAAGCTGGTTGAGATTGCTGAGATTGGAATTTGTGCTTGGATGGCCTTTTCATCTCCTATAACTTCTATAACGCAGTGCACTGAAGACAGCAGGGGCTCAATACCTGTTTGTTATATGGGTGAATAAAGACATGATCCTAGATGGAGTGGGCTGTGTCTCTGATACATTTTTGGGTCATTGCCATGTTATTTGGAGATCCGGGTGTTTCCTGGTCTGGGTGGCATGTCACAGCTGTTACATGACTTCCACTTGGAGTCCTGGACCCCTTGGCTTGGGTCCACTGTGTTTTTCAGATTCTCCTCCTTAAAAGCTCAGGAAGTACTACACGTGCCTTAAGCAGCCCCTACTGTGCACTGTAGTGAAAAAGCTTCTAGGGTTGTTCTAACATGAGAATGATGGAACAGCAATCCACACTGAAAACCCTTTTCCAGTCTGAGGGTTCTTAGAATAACCCTGTTGTAGGTGGACTCAGACCAGAGTGGGCACTATTGCTGTGCAACAGTGTTTTGCCTTCACAGAGGACTATTAGGAAGCCTTTTCTCCATTGTTTTGCTGCCCAAAGATTGTAAGAATGGCGGTCAAGGCATTGAACGTGGATGTCCCCTTCAGTCCAGTCAATAAATCTACTCTTTCAGACACGGTGCATCATAGATCCATCATTGACGGCTCGGCCAGGGATGGGAAGGTACTAGGAAAAGTGATTTAGTGAGGATGGACGTTTAGTAAACGTCAGTGGCAAGAAACCTGATGAGCACAAGGGTTTTCTACAATTAAAAATAAAAACAGGAACATGCATCTTTCTTCTTCTCCCAAGGGTCTTAAAATTGGTTGTCGACAAGGACTCCTTCTTGCTCTCTCTTTCTTCCCTGTTCCTCATCACCCCCAAGAGACTGAGCTCGTTTAAAATCTGGGGGCCTTTCTGGGTTTTTAAAATAGTAGCACAGTGCTGCTGTGATCACGTTAAGCTGCATTTTCACTGTCATCTCTAACTTGCAGCAGTCCTTGGTAATTACACGGTGCTTTCCTTCTGCAAATCTGTAAACACAATATAAATGTTAACTCTTTTATTCTCCCAGCATCTCTACGGAGACAGGGAGATTGCATGGTGCCTTGGTGGTCTAGGTCTACCTCGGTCTGGTGACATCTCATCGAGGCATTCTATCCTGAAGGCGGGAGAGCTGGCAAAGTGACACCCACTTTTAAGAACGATGTTCTGTGCTGCCAAATGAAAACCCTAAAGTCTCCCTAGAAGCAAGAATCCAGAGGAGAAGTCTCTCCTGACTTCAGCAGGCAAATACAGCCAATTGTTACTATTTTTGATCGCAGATTCGCTTGCTGGCATGGTTTGGAAATATTTTGTCTGTTAAGGAATGCAGAGTTTTGTTTCTGACATACGTTATCAGCTCTTGACATTTAAAAGGGAAAATTCATCACTGCCTCTTTGGCAGCAGTTTTTATGGCTTTTTGTTATTTCTTTTAAAAAGTCCATTCTGCTTAAAGATCTGGGTGGTTTTTTTTTTTTTTTCTCTCCTTTTATTCCTTTTTTCCAAAGACTGGAATACCAAATAATCTCGAAATTTAAACTAGAGAATTTCAAAAGCCAGACTAGATTTTGAAGAGACTTATGAAACAAAACAAAAAGATATTCTAGCTTTAAATTTCTTTAATCATAGATTATTTAATCTTTAATCTTGAAACATTGTTTTCAGTTAACATCACGATTTTAATCTTTTATGCAAATATGATAATTATTCCATTTTAAAAATCTGTTGGAAAAATCGCATACTTTCAGTTTCTACAGCACAATAAGATATGTGAATGTTCCATTTCTGTTTTCTGATTTGCCTATTTTGTCTTTAATGACAACCTATTTAAAGTCTTTCAAGTGGTGGAATAGTATGATAACATGTCTTCACTGGTAATTTAATACTTGGATGTAATGGGTTTATCTGAGAGATTTCATTAAACACAGCAAGATGCCTGAACACCAAAGCTGAGATATTTTTAATCACAGAATTATAGTAATTATACAACTCTCAAGATTTTCATCAGATGGAAAAGGCTTCTAGGGCTAAACATGCACTTTCAACTTAGCACTAATATCTGTGTATTGTTCTAAATTATAGTAGAGAGACTCCTCAGGCCAAGGGAAATATTAGACAGAAGGTTACATGTTGAATTTTTAAGGAAAATTGAGAAATAAACTATTTTGATAGCCTAGTGGTATCTCTAAGAGGTGCACCTCCTGGGTAGCAGAAGAACTTCCGTGTGCAGACATAGAACATAGAGGTGAATATTTAGAGTCAATGAGGCTATTTGCATTTACTAAATCTTCAGAAAACAACAGCTTTCTCTTTTCTCCCAGGAGTCTCGAAGTTGCTAATTGACTGGGCTAGGCGCCTTTTTCTCATCAGTAAATGGGACAGACCACCAGTAAATGAGATGATTATTGGCCCAGAATCTGGCTTTCTGGGTTTGGTGAAAGACTATATAAAGAATAATTTAGTTATTGTGGGGATTATTAAAAATGTCAAGTTTGTAATAAAATGGCAAAGGCACAGTATCCATGGGGAACTTGTTTGTAAGAGAAGTGTTATAGAGAGATGAACCTAGCCAGGTGTGGAGACTCATGCCTGTAATCCTAGCACTTTGGGAGGCCGAGGCAGGAGGATCACTCAAGGCTAGGAGTTTGAGATCAGCCTGAGCAACAGCGAGACACCATCTCTGCAAAAAACAGAAAAATTAGTTGGGCGCGGTGGAGTGTGCCTGTAGTCCCAGCTACTCAGGAGGCTGAGGCAGGAGGATCACTTAGGTTCAGGAGTTCAAGGTTGCAATCAGCTGTGACTAGGCCACTGCACTCTAGCCTGGGTGACAGAGTGAGACCCTGTCTCCAAAAAGAAAAAAGAAAGAAAGTTGCATCTAGAAGGTTTTATAAACATGTCCCTAAACAATAAATTTTAATTGATCTATTGTCCATTAATCATTCTTTTGTTTATTTATTTTTCCTGGCTAAGCTGGGTAGGGGGAGCTGAGGACGGGGCATTGATGGAGAACCCTGAAAAGGGAGCGTGCAGGGGGGATGTGAGGCGGGTGGAGGAGGGGAGAAGGTGCTCCCAGGGGACATGGGAAAGACGAGTCAGGTGGTCTCCTCCTTTGTCACAGGGGTTTGGAGTTGGGGGCAGGGCACATGAAAGGCCCTGAGACTGATCTGAGTATTTCTGATGAGCAGTCAGGACGTGGAATTCCTCGTAGAGGCTGGAGCAGAGACATGCCTGGGATTTGAGTCCCAATAGGACAGTATTTCTGACCCGCGTTCCCTTTCTAGGGTAAACTCCTCTTCCCCTGTCTGCAAGCAGAATTGGTCCCCGATTCCTTGTGAATATGTCACTATCCATACTATCCACACTTATTGTGTCCGTATTTGAACCTCTGGGTGCTTCCTCACCTCCTCATCGGACAACGTTTTGAGCCACTTTCAGGCCTGTCCCCAAATGAGCACACACAGGTGAACTCACAAGGGCCTCACCTAATTGCACCCACCCCTGCTGACGGGCCCTAGCCCAGAAGTCCCCTACAGACAATTGCCATTACGGAGAATTTACAAGATACAGAAAGAACAGAGAGAAGCAGAAAAAAATCTCTCTGAATCCTTCCACCCAGATGGAATTATTGTTCACATTTTGCCACATTTTCTTCGGTCTGTTTTCCGTGCCCTTTGTTCTGTATGGGTGTGACATCGCAGGTGAGCACATTTGTGTTGTGACTTGCAAACACCGAATAACATTTATTCGTGTATCGTAAGCCTTTTCCAGAAACCTCATAGGAGGTCTGTTGAATATTGATCGCTGCAGAGAGCACAAGGGTGTTGCTATTTTGATTAAGTGTTGCTGTCCTTCGTGTCTCCTCCCAGGTCCCCTCTTGCGTCAGCTGCACATCCGGAAGGCTATGATGGGAATGAAGGTGAGAACTTGGAGGTGTCACTTATCTCATCGCTTCTGCCCGCGAGATCATCCTTTGCAAGTAGGGAAGCCGTTCCGTGTGGTGGTTGATGCCAAGGGGCAGGACGCGTTCTAGAAGGCGATGGACGCAAGCAGCTCCGGGGGCCCCGATCGCACGCGTCCTGTGGTCTAGCCCAGGGAAGGATGTCGCCGGTGCTGGACGCATGGCCGATGCCTGAATGAGGATGCTTCGCCGGGGGCTGCTCGCGTGGGTCTCTCGGGTGGTGGTGTTGCTGGTGCTGCTGTGTTGCGCCATCTCCGTGCTCTACATGTTGGCCTGCACCCCGAGGGGCGACGAGGAGCAGCTGGCGCTGCCCAGGGCCAACGGCCCCACGGGGAAGGAGGGGTACCAGGCTGTCCTGCAGGAGTGGGAGGAGCAGCACCGCAACTACGTGAGCAGCCTGAAGCGCCAGATCGCGCAGCTCAAGGCGGAGCTGCAGGAGAGGAGCGAGCAGCTCAGGAATGGGCAGTACCAAGCCAGCGACCCCGCAGGCCTGGGGCTGGACAGGGCGCCCCCGGAGAAGACCCAGGCGGACCTCCTGGCCTTCCTGCGCTCGCAGGTGGACAAGGCCGAGGTGCACACCGGCGTCAAGCTGGCCACCGAGTATGCGGCAGTGCCTTTCGACAGCTTCACCCTGCAGAAAGTGTACCAGCTGGAGACCGGCCTGACCCGCCACCCCGAGGAGAAGCCGGTGAGGAAGGACAAACGGGACGAGTTGGTCGAAGCCATCGAATCGGCCTTGGAGACCCTGAACAGCCCTGCGGAGGGCAGCCCCAACCAGCGTCCTTACACGGCCTCTGACTTCATAGAAGGTTGGCTTGTGCGTGGAGTGGGGGGCAAAGTGGGAGAAAAGGCATCTGGGGGTCCTGGCACCCAGGCAGATTCCAGCTGCAGGAGGCTGGCAGCTGGCTCTGGGATGGCTGGTGGAAAGTTTTATGGGAGCGCCACCAAAGGTATAGCATGGATTTTGATTTTGCAGAAACATCTGTTTCCACTTACTTTCTCATGGAAACCACAATCATTGAGTGGACAGTTTCATTGTTCCTTGGCAGGAGGTAGAACTTCCTTGCTTTCGTTTTTCTTTTCAAAGAAATAAAACAAAATATAAACATAAAAGTTTGAAACCCAAATGGAATAGGAAAGGCAATTTTAATCTCCCCTTTTCACAAGCACTTCCAGTAATTGGACCGGGTTGCCAAGCCCACGAATACAGTAATAGCGAGCATGTGGTATTGCACTTGCATGTGCCAGGCATTGTTCTAGGAACGTTATACTTACTAATTTTCTTTTTCATAATGACTCCATGAGGGCATGAGGAAATGGAGGTACAGATTAATTAAGTAAATACCTAAAGTTGTTCAGCTAGCAAGTGGCGGAGCTGGAATTTGAACCCAGGAAGTCTAACTCCAGAGTCCATGCCCTTAACCTCTGCATTGTATTGTACAGATTGTCAGAGCACATGGAAACTAGCAACACGAATGGCTCAGCTTTTTTCATGGGCACAGGACAGCCTAGTATCAATTTGTCTTTGTGTCTAATTTTATTTTATTTTATATATATATTTAAAAAATTTTTTTTTAGAGACAAGGTCTCACTTTGTTGTCCAGACTGGAGTGCAATGGCACAATCACAGCTCACTGAAGCCTCAAACTCCTGAGCTCAAGCAATCCTCCTGCTTCAGCCTCCCAAGTACCTAGGACTACAGGCATGTGCCACCATGCTGAGCTTTTAAAAATTTTTTGTAGTGATGGGGTCTTGCTATGCTGCCCAGGCCGGTCTCAAACTCCTGGCCTCAAGTGATCCTCCTGCCTCGGCCTTGCAAAGTGCTGGGATTACAGGCATGAGTCACTGCACCTGGACTGTGTCTAGTTTCTTGGAAGACGTTAGTGTCTTCTTATTAACTTACCTATTGATACCAGCTCAGAAATCAACTAATAATTTAGGAGAAGAAATGTCTTCAAGGGCATCTAGTTCTTTTCCCCATTTCTGGATAGAATCTACTTCAACTTGCCCAGGAATATAGCTGTGTCCACCTAACCCCACTCCCTACTTTGGTCATGCAACCACGAAATCATGGCCTCTGAGCAAGACAGACTCTCTGTAGTCATATCAAAAGCCCTCCTGCTGTCATTTATGCCTGTTCTCTTTGGGTACTTTCCCATCGTATGCTTTTTTTCCACTTTATATATGAACTATAAATTTATACAATTTTAGTGCATCATTATTTTTCATATACCTAGAGCCAGGTAAAGAAATCTTTTACACGATCAAGCTTTTGATGTATTTTTTTTATTTTTACTCATTTTATTAGATATTAAAAATGTCTAGAACATTCAGCAGCTAACCAATATAAGCACATGGTGAGCACTCGGTAAGAGTTCAACATATAATGATGATGCAACATCACATTTTATAGTGCTTTATAGTTTATGAAGCATTTTCACATATATACTCTTGCTAGCTGACTCCCTGGGGAAAAAAATCATTAAATATCATTAAAAAACAAATCCTGGTTGCCACTCTCCCTGGAGGATGCTACACAGAGCTGCCCATATACAAAGCAATTTCAAAAGAACTTGATTACAAATCAATGCCTATAATTTTGAATGTTTGACCTTGTGATTTTCAATCTGCATTCATATTTGGAATCTCTACTTCTCTGTGCACAACATCTTAATACCTAAGGCCTATCTTTGGCAATCAGCAGTGACACCAGCCTCTTGTCCCTGAGCTGATGTGCTCTGCAGTTTGGCTGACTTTCTGTTAGAGACGTTCTCATCATAACTACCCAATGTTGCTTTATGTGTAGCACACGGCTGGTATTTTAAGGCAGATCAAGCCACATGGTATCTCCCAAATCTGGTGAAAGACCAGTCACCTGTTTTCATGTGAGTAAATAAAGATAAACACTTTATTTATACAGGTTCGACTGTCATAAACAGCACAGTTTATTTCATTTCTAACAATTCTTATCAATAACACAAGATTGTGGAGGCAATTTTATATTCACAGATAGTGGGACATGATGAAAGATTCCAGCAGTCAGAGGAAGCTTCAGGGAGGTAGAATTATGTGCAATATAAGAAGTCACTTTGAAAATAGTGATTTTTTTCAGAACAAAGTGGGATTTATGCCATTACAAGAATTCTATCATCACCTAGGTGACCGTTTGGCCAGGAGGTTATAAATCATGATTCTAGCTTCAGAGAGGTGATTAGACTGAATTACACTCGAGGACCTCTTTGATTTTTGTTCACGGTTCTTTGATCTACACCTAGTTAAGGAGAAAGAAAGGAATGGAAAAGGTCTGATTTGAGATCTTTTATAATGAGTTAGAGCAAGTGATAGGACATTATAAGGGTGGAGTAGATCTTTAAAAGAACTTCTTTGGGTTTCCAGACATAACCTCAGAGTAATTTTGTGTTCGGGGTTGCAGTAGTCCAAAAGTTGGAGCCATTTTGCAAAAGTCCACGGGAAAATTTTCGGTTAGATGCTGGTGTGTTTTGCACTCTCAGAAAGTTCTAATCTAAACGAAGGCAACAAATTTGCTGAACCCTGAACTAATATGACAAAGATGGGAATTCTTTGTGTTTGAAGAAATAGTAATAAAAGCCAGTGGCATGCTTCCAGGTGATAATAGCCATGTAAAACTTAATGCTGAAGGCTGGGCGCAGTGGCTCACGCCTGTAATCCTAGCACTCTGGGAGGCCGAGGTGGGTGGATTGTTTGAGCTCAGGAGTTCAAAACCAGCCTGAGCAAGAGCGAGACCCCGTCTCTACTAAAAATAGGAAGAAATTAATCGGACAACTAAAAATATATAGAAAAAAATTAGCCGGGCATGGTGGCGCAGGCCTGTAGTCCCAGCTGCTCGGGAGGCTGAGGCAGGAGGATCGCTTGAGTCCAGGAGTTTGAGGTTGCTGTGAGCTAGGATGACACCACGGCACTCTAGCCCGGGCAACACAGTGAGACTCTGTCTCAAAAAAAATAAAAAAACAAACAAAAAAAAAACCCGCTGACTGTAAGGCAGGTGCCGTGATGATGCAGACATCAGGAGCTGTGGGGCTTTGACCCTTTGCTCGGTTTCCACATCTGGCAACAAGAGACTTGACGTTGACGTCCTACGCAGCCCGGCCTCCAGGTCTGTCTTATCTGCAAACTAAAAAGCACTGCTTCGACTTCTTTTCCTTGTAGCTTTGCCAAGCAACCATCTCTGAGGGCTGCTCTGTCATCTACCCTGCTGGGTGACCCAAGACAAGCCACCAACTCTTTGTGATACTGCTTAATAAAAGGAGGGATTCAGAGGGATGATTTACAAGGTCGTGTCTGGCTGTGGCCACTTTCTACCCTCCTGTGCAGCTTGTGGAGGGACAGCATCCTATGGATCACTGTCCAATTTATCTATATTGATCTAATTACTGTCTATCTCTAAAACAGGGAGGGAACAACAGTTGTCACCTTTTCCCTTTCCCCAGCTGCTCCATCGGCGTTTGTGTTGGATTCTTACATGATAGCGCTAATTTTTTACAACCATCTGGGAAAAGAAGTGCAAAGTAGAGACATGATCAGGTCCTGTGCCTCAAGATGCCTGTTTATCTCAAGTAAACAGAAAACCCCTTTCTTTATGTTTGTGGTTGAGTTGTTCCTTTAGTATGGGATATGCAGACTAATATTGAAATCTGAGTAGCACATCTTTTGGTTTTGTTTTCATATTTTTAAATAAAACGTTTGGATGTAAGTTTGACATCATTCCATACAATAATTTAGCTTTCTGAATTCTTCCTTGTTTACAACGCAAACATCTGATAACGTGACTCCTGTGAGAGGCACTGTGCATGCTGGTGCCGTGGGGTCGCTCTCTGTCACCAGCCTTCCCCCAGACTCTGCAGGGTTAGTGGTGTGGCAAGCATGGGTCTGATGCCAAAAGATTTGATCCACAAGCAAGTGAAAGGTTTGAGGATGCTATGGTTTGAATGGGTTCCCTCCAAAATTCAGGTGTTGCCAATGGAATAGGATTAAAAGGTGTTGCCTATAACAGGTGATTAGGGCGTGAGGGCTCCTTCTCCATCTATAT
>RJWJ010018121.1:0-32035 GCA_004363605.1 Indri indri
TGTATTGGCTCCATGTTTACTAGGTTATTGTGAATGGAGACAGGTAGTCTAGAGTGGTTTAAACAAGAGCTTTGCTTTAGCCATTTGGGAAGCTGTCTGTTCCGGAGGGCACTCCTTGTCAGCTCTCAGCCCGTAGTTTTTAACAGATTCACTTGTGCTTTACAAAGCAAATCCAAACCCTCAGGTCTGAGAAACGCGGGGCCTTGTGGGATACAGCCGCTACTGTCTTTCAGAGATGCCCTTCCGTGTGTAACAGCCTTTGAAATGCAAACTGACACATTCACACATTCCTTCAGGGCAAAGCTCTGCAAAACTCCTAAGACACATCCTGTCCCCAAACACATTTAATCTTAATTCATGGAGCGACAGTACACCACCACGCCTGACTAATTTTTTGTATTTTTAGTAGAGATAGGGTCTCGCTCTTACTAAGGCCAGACCCAACCTCCTGGCCTCAGGTGATCCTCCTACCTCAGCCTCTCAGAGTGCCAGGATTACAAGCATGAGCCATTGTGCCTGGCCTGAATTATTCAAACACTGGGTGTTTTCTCATCCAAAACTAAGTGAATAACATTGGCTGGGAACCAGAGTTTTGAGCCGAGTGACTAAGCTAATGTCAATTTTGATCTTCCGAAAGGTGGTCATTGAAGGCCCATGGAGCCTCCCCTGCAGATATCCCAGCTTGCTCCCATCAGCCAGGAAAGGAGCCCTTTATACTGAGAGAAGCTTCAGAGCCCTGGAAAGCTGGGGATTGATCCACAGGCAGATAAAGTTGAGGTTGTGATGGAAGTAGGGGTGAGTGATGAGATGTCCTTTCTGAGGGTGTAATTGCTATTGTCCTAGGGCTCTTTCTAGACATTGTCCACTACAACATATTTGAAATTACAATTTATTGTTCAATAAAATAAAGTTTTAATTACTCAAACAAGTGTTGCAGTAGGGGAAATCACCAAGTATAAACCTGCAAGCATCATGAGGGTTACACAGGCAAGGGCTTGTTTTCATAGAGAGGAGCAAATGAATTTAGAAAGAAGGTGGGAGGGGAAGGGCAGGATGGAGGGTGGAAAATAACAGCTTAGGGGCTTTTTTACCCTGAAGTCCACCTGTTCTTAGGAGGGGGACAAAAGGGGTTTGCATGTTGGCTCAGATCGGTCAATGGTTAGGGACCTGGGGGGAAGGAGAAAAACTTAAGCAAAGTTTGGTCAAGAAATACTTTGTTCTGACCACTGCATAGAAAACTGTTCAGCCAATTTTTTTATGAGGCAATAAATGGAAATTTAAAGAATCTGTGTCAGGCTTTGTGATAGGTTAAAAAGGAAGAATAACCTATTTCATAATGGGAAGGATGTTCCTTTGCAGTAAGCTGCTCTTACAGAACACAGGGTGGGTGATTTCTTTAATCACAACTACTTACCAGGATTACCTGCCCAAATCTTCCCCCACCACTTTCTCTTGCCCTATACATCTCTTCCATTTGGCTGTTTCTGAGTGGTGTACTTTATAGTACACCAAATTGATGAATGTAAGTAATGTGGTTTGCTGAGTTCATCGTCTAGATTTATCAAATTATTAAACTTCACAGGGGGTCACAGGAGCATCTTATTTATAGGCAGTCACTCAAAATTATGCATGGGCCCCTGGGGCTTGCCACTGGCATCTGCAGTGAGTGAGGTGTGGCAGGACTGAGTCCTGAACTTGTTTCATAGGTCTGTGTGAAATCTGTGTGGTGTCAGAATTGAATTTTGGAGAAACATTTGGTGCTGGAAGATTCGTTGGTGCTCATCAGATGCCACACATTGGCGTTAGAAGGGTCATCAGAAAGAAGACATCGCAGGGGCCAGGGCTGGTGGGAGACTTCAGGTTTCTCAGGGCAGGGAGAGTCTGTTCTCCTGCACATAGGCAGTCATACCACATGTTGTGCTGTGACTCTACATCTCCTCCTGGGGTCGGAGGAGACTGAGGACACAGGAGGAGTCCTGAGGTCAGATCCCTCTCTCCAACTCACTGCCACCATGTGATTCCCACCCATTCATGCAGGGGTGTAGCAGGCACTGATGTAGCCCTGCCCCTCCCAGGCAAGCCTCCTCCTCTGGAATGTAGACCACAGCTCCGTTGGTCTCAGAGTTTCCCACCAAAAATCCTCACAAGTGCCTATAAGAGTCCTGGTTTATCTCCACCCCTAGACCCTGAATCCACAGCAGAAATCTGGCCCTCCACCAATCCAGGCTTACATCTGGATCACCTGATTGTAATCTTATGCCTGCATGCGCATAAGAATGCTAGAGCATATCCCAGCCTGCGCTGGTAGCTTTAGCACTGACATCCCAACATAAGTGACTGAGGCAAACATACTAATTGACAGAGGTTTATTGGGCCAATGTTTAAGGATGTGCTTGGGAAAAACAAAACTACAGACAAATCTGTGACTTTTTCCAAGGGGGGATTTGGGACCTTCAGTATTTAAAGGCGACATGGTATAGAGAAAGTAAAAGGAAGAGGGGTGTGGGCAACCAGGCAAAATGGTTATGATCTTGTGAGGCCCAGAAAATTTACATATTACGTAAGATAAAATTAATGTTTGAAGAGAAACTGGGAGTGAAGGAAGAATCAATTATGTAGATATCCCTGGATAGGTAGAAGAAAGATTGATGTTGTTTCTGCTATGTACTATGAAGATAAATTTGTAGTCAACATTATTTGTGTGGAGTTGAACAGACTTTAGTTTTAGGAGCTAGACTGAAAGTGCAGATGAAAAGTTACAACTTATGAGTCCTTACTTAACAGAAGACCAACAAGGAAGTTCCTTTTGAATGATCATGTGGGCAGTCCATGTATATCCCTGACTCCTTTTACCTTTCTGTGATGGTCTGGCTGATGCATAATGCTAGTAATAACCATTCATTCATGAGGAGGTGTTGCATGGCTCAGCCTCCATGCCTGACCTTTGCTTCTGCATAAGGAGCTTGGGGGATGGTCCTGAGATTTTTAGTTTCTCCTACAGCACCAACCAGTCCTTACACTAACTCTACACTGTCTCCCACCCATGGGTCCTCGATAGCACTTGTCTTTCTTCTGATTTTTTTCTTCCCCACAAACCTTCTTTCTTGTGCACACACTGTGACTAAGGCTACTCCTCTAGTGCCTGAATTCAGAATGAGTCATAGTCATGAGTTCAAGGCCGTGGCCCTTGACATGGCTGTTGTAAGAGCAAATGCAAATGCAAAATACCAAGTGAGTCCTTCAACTTAAAAACATGAGATTAGACTCTCTTCTCTTTTCTTGAAGTTTTTAATTTTTTGTGTGCTTTTTTCTCTGCCACCTTGACATATATGTAAATTATTTTAAGAGCTAACAGGTCTATTGTAATTTTTTTAACTCAGGATTGTCTTTCTTTAAAATCTGAGAACCATTGCTTTGAAATGTAAATAGTCAAAAAATCTGCATGTATCCAACAGTTTCTTTTAGAGAGTAGGAACTTCCCATTAGTAGGCACCTAGCTCCAAGTTGAAAAGTTGTCTTCTGTCGTGAAGATAAGAAAGGTTTTTTTTTTTTTTAAACTTGGAATATAGCCAATTAGTAAACACAGATGACCTTTCAAATTTCCATGGGATGAATTTAGGGTGAACTACATTTGAAAAATGGTGCTGATGAATCTGCTTGAGTACTAATTATGTTGACTTTATGTCTTCACAATCTCTTACCAGATTGGCTGAGATGTACATGACATTCTGGCTTAATTGTATAATAAAAGTTTTCTTTCTGTTTTACCATTGTGGAGAGTTATTCTGGGCTTGAAAACAATTTTGGTTTTAATTATATTTTCCAAACACTTTTCAAAATTACCAGGCATCATACAAAAATATAAAGTGCTCACCAGGCTTCACTTAAAAGAGCTCTTTCCTTCTTGGCCTTCCAGTAATAACCCACAATTGTACAATAAAGTGCATGCTGCCTCCAATATCTTCATGTAGAATGGTCTCTCTGCCTATTTGCAATCTCCTGTCTAGAGCAGTTTGACCAGATTTCTACAAAACTAATGTTACAAGACAGCAATCATCCCTTCCAGCTATTTGTCAATGACCCTGGCATTTTCAGACCTGAAATTTATCCGGAGACTGTTGGGCTTGCAAACCCAGCCAGGTAGACACATGTGCATTGAGTAGGCCTGAGAATCTTAACTCCCTCTCCTCCTCTTTCCCAAATACTCGTGAATACGCAGAGGGCACCAGCTGCTTCCCTGTTCCTCTGAGACCTAAATGTGCAGCTGCAAATTCTGAATCCAGGTCCTCATGATCATCAGGATGTGACAGAGCAGCTTCCACGAGCAGCTTCCAGTTTCCCTTCCTTCTGTAACCCCCAAGAATGCAGAGCCAGGTTGATTGCACATACAATCTGCACATAAGGCTGCCTCTACCTGGGACTCATGAGGCGGGGCCAATCTTGGGACTCAGTTTGTACAGAAAATCTGAGGGGAAATGTTTTCTGTACTGTGAGAAATCAACATAGACTTCGTGAAGCCAGCCTTTACTAAATGGGGCCTTTCAAGTTTTCCAGATATTGCCCAGTGAGCTCATAGTTGTCTGAAGGGTTCCTGTTGTAAATAGAATCTAGTGGCAAAATCTCTAAGTGTTAACAAGTGCCTCAGCTGTGGGCGGCCAGGGCCACAAAATAGTCAAAGCCATTATCACAACTACAGCTCTGGTACACTGTTACTGGAGTAGGGTGTTCTCCTTCCTCATAGGTTATGTCACACATGGGTCCAGGATCAGCTGCCCTACCAGGGCATTTCCATTTTCTCTGCTGACCTCCCAGAGTCAGCCTGATTCTCTCCTGCCTGGATCACCATGGGAACATCAGCCCAAGCTCACTGGGGGCCCTCTCACCAGCATGTGGGTGGCTTGCAGACATTTGGGGATATCCTTCCATGCTGCGGTCAGGATGACAGGATGTAATTCTCCTGCCAATTCAGAGGAAGAGGAATAAGTCATCCAGGGTTTGTTCTTCCTCGCATGGAAAGACTCTCCCTTGCTGGTGTCCAGATTGGAGTTGCTGCAGTTTCCTGGTACTTCAGTCATAAACAAGGAGGAGGTCTTGAGACACAAACTGATAGATCAATCGATTCTTTCCATTTCATATGAGCATTAGAGAAACAAGTAAAGCAGGCATGGTTCCTCCTGTCCAGTCTAGAGCAAATGGTTAAATGGTTGAATTCAGCGTCATGTAGTCAAGACAAGGAAGTTGTTCAGACTTTTGCCTCATTTGGGCCACTTTCCGTATGTCATGAGTTCTGATGTCATCCAATGAAGGCCATTTATGAACACAAGAATTGTTTCTATTTGTCTTTATTGCTTTTACCTTGTTAAGAATAAATATTTAGCTTCTAATATAATTCTAGAAAACCTTAAGTGTTTTGATTAAACTTATTATTATTGTTATGTTATAAAAGGTACAAAGAAGGCTAGGGGTGGTGAGTCACATCTGTAATCCCAGAATTGTGACTTAGTGTGGCTTGGAATAAAAGATGCTTTATATGCACAATAAGGCCTGAGAGGCAATGCTTTGCTAAGTGTTTTCAGCCCCAGTTTCCAATTAGGATCCCATGGCCAGTTTAAAGAAACACCATCACCTGTGCCCTCCCTACAGATTCTATTTGTTTGGGTCGGAGCATCTATGTGGTTTTAATTAAGTGACCCACACATGATGCTAAAGTGAGTCCAGGGTCAAGCACGAGGGCCCCCAGATATATTTATGAAAGTTGATTTCAGTCTTTGTTCCAGGGGGAACTCACAGGGTCTTCTCTGCATGGGTTTGTGGGGTGCAGGGCAGCATAGCCCAGCCCACATGCCCATTGCTGTAGCGAATATTGCTGCTGTCTGTGGTAGAAGAGGGCACCTGTGGGAAGGAAGGGAGAGAAATCACTCATTGGTGTCCATGTAGAAGCTCCATGTTCATGACTCTGCGATGAAGCACAGGGAAGGGTGGATTGGTTTTGCCCTTCAAGGTCCCTCTGCCTGTGGGTGTAGAGGCAGCAGATGAAGGGGCTGTGCTGATGCCTTGATGGCACATTATCAAAATGCAGATGTGATTTGTCCAGATACTCTCCGCTGAGAAAAAATTCCAGAGAAGGAAGAGGAAGAAATGGCTGGTTCTTATGTACATAAGTCCCAGGTCCAGAACCATGTTCACTTTCATCCTGAAATGTCATGTGTTTAGAAGGAAAACCTTTATTTCTCTTGTGATGTTCTTGCCTGCTGAGTTTGTTTCAACTATTCTTTTGTCCTTTTTTCTTATCATGGTCAAGGTGCTGTGAAAAATCTTCCCTGTGTAGCAGAGCTTTGTATTCATTCTCTCCATCCAGGCCTCTCATATGCCACGAACACTTCTCAATAAGTTTATGAGCTGAAATATTGACAATGTTCCATTTGTGGTTGTCAAACATGGGATCATATGGATGCCTAAGATTCTTATTTGGGATAGGGTCAGGTCCTTGGGTATCAGTGAAGAAGGGGAACATAAAACTGTTTAGGTTCCATGTGGATGTTCCCTCAATTCAATGCACAATAGGATGAAGTAAATGCACTCTTAAAGGGATGCCATTAATTGCCTAGAATAACTCAGAGTTTTAAAAAAGAATAATTCGAGGAGACTTGCTTTCTAGGATGCTAACAAAAGACTTTACATACACTATTAGAGATTATAAAACATGGGAGAAATGTGTAGCTTGAGGTTTGAATGAAATTGATGCTTCTTCATGATTAGATTCAAATTATGATTTACTTTTTTTTGGCCACTTATCATTACAGCAATGATGTGCCCACCTATCAGGTGAATCAGCACCTGATACCAATTTGTTCTAAGATATTTGTTAATTTTATACACTTAGTTAAGGTGCTCTTTAACAGATTTTTCCACTATAGAGTTAATTATTTTTCTCCATTAATACATACCTTGGGGAGATGTGTGTAAACCATCACATTGAATCTGGAAGTTCCCCTTTGTTCTTAGATTCTCTTTCATACAGCTTGCTTTGGAAAAGGAAGGCTCTCATCTTTATTACTGGTCTGACAAACTGGGATAAACCCAGGGTCTACCACTTGGTGGGTGTTTGCCAAAATAATCTCATGGGCCAGAAGCATTGGCATCACTCATGAACTTGCTAGAGATTCAGGCTTTGCCCCATGTCTTCTGAATCGAAATCTGCATTTTAACCAGATCTTCAGTTCATTGTTGTACACATTAAAATTTGAGAGGTACCTTGTAAGCCACCATGACTTTTCCATCAGAGAACTATACCCAACTTAATCATGTATGATGTAAATAAAGCACTCAAACATGTCCATGGCTGTTTGGGTGGCCTTACTTTTATACTTCATTATCTAAACTATATAGTATATGCACTGTTTTTGTGGATGTTATACTGTCCTCTTTCCACAGAGTTAGAGAATACATTAGGAAATACTTTCTTGTTAAAATTATCTTATTGGATCATTCCAGTGACTCATGTAAGTCAGAAACAGCTCTCTTTACTCTCTCATTTCACCAGGAGTGAAATTATGTGTCCCCATGGCTTCTTGGTAAGTATGTGGTTTTTCTTCCAGGGACTGTCGACATTCATGGATGTGGCCATAGAATTCTCTCTGGAGGAGTGGGAATGCCTGGACCCTGCTCAGCGGAATTTGTATAGGGATGTGATGTTAGAGAACTACACAAACCTGGTCTCCCTAGGTGAGGATAACTTCAATACACCATTCGCATTCCACACTAATAATTTCATATTTTTGTAACATTTTCTGGGAGTTTCTGCTTTGCATGAATGAGTTTCTGATCCTTGTTTGCAAGAAAAATTTGGTGATTTTTGATATAGAAAAGAAAATATTTGAAGTGTTTTATCTTGACATTAATCTTACATTTTTTTCAGCTGAGAATCTGTATCTTTCACTCTACATTAGTTGTAATTCCAGAAATGTAGTGGCATACAATGTTGTTGCCCATAGCTTGAAATGCAATTTCTACCACCAATTTGTGATTCAGCAGTACTGGGTAGTGGAGCTAAGAACCCACAAATTTTAAATGCTTTCTCAGTATTCTAAAGTTTCTTTCAGGAAAGAGTATTTGGGGATTATTTTTGTATAATTTTTTTGTATGTTCTCTTTTCTCTACTGAGCACAGTACTAGATTGGTAATTGGAGAATCCCAGTAAGAACCATGTGAATTTTTTCCAATAAAATAGGTCTTGCTGTCTCTAAACCGGACCTGATCACCTGTCTGGAGCAAGGAAATGAACCTTGGAAGGTGAAGAAATACATCACAGTAGCCAAATACCCAGGTAGGTGGGAGTGAATGAAGCAGCTGACACAGGTGAGAGAGGCCCAGAATTCAAGAAGGAAGCCAGACCTTCAAATGGGGTTTGGGAGGCTCTGCTTCAATGAAAATGATTTCTAAGGAGCCCGGGCTTATTTCTCTTGGTCTCAGATAAGGGCATGTCTTGTCTTTGTTTTAAATTCTCTAAGCACTAATTCCCCCTCAGTGATCTTCCTTGAAGGTTACAGTGAGAACCAAAGTTCTGTTCATGCCTTACAAGGGACAGCAGGATCTGAGTCCTCTTCTGTTGCCTTTCAGGGCATGGTGATATCTGCGTATTTTTGAGGAACTCTCTGTGAAACAATTTTTTCATTTTCTTTTTGCATCACATCTGAAATGTGTGAGTGAAATTGTGATATTAGTATTTGGTTCACGTATCCCGGGGACAACACACACAGATGTGCTATGTATTCTGCTTTGTGGTTTCCTGCCCTATGGAGGTTCTAAATGTGATTTAACAGGAAATTCATACTCTGTAATTTATCTGAACTCTGTAAATATAAGAAATCTGATGTTATTTTAGTTCAAAATTCTGTTTTTGTGTGAACTATGATAAATAATTTAAACTCTATATGTCCAAATTCTTCAACTTTAATATAGTTTAAGGTATCTTTCTTCTACATTTCTTAAATATAGTATGTCTTTGGGAAGCCTAGAACATTGCTGAGCATGTATTAAACTCCTACTTGTTGCTTTATTTTTTTTGCTTTATTTTTTAATAACTGTCATTTTGTAGTTTTATTTAGTTTGAAGTTTCCCAGAACTGTCTCATTCATATACATACACGTGTGTGAATGTGTAACATTTTTTCACAAAGTTATATATAATTATTGTGTATAATATAATTATTTGACATTTGTATACAGTGTGAAATGATTGATAAAATCAAGTTCATGAATACACCTATCACCTCACAATCACCTATTTTTTTTTTTTTTTTTTGCTTTTAGTATAGAGATCACTCGAGGTCTACTGTCTTGTCAAATTTTAGGATACAAAACATTATTATTAACTATACTCATGGTGTTTTACATTGTCTCCAAAATGTATTCATCATATAACTAAAAGTTTATATCCTTTGAACATCTATTTTCCCCATGATGGGCCCTGGAAACCACATTTGTATTGTCTAAACAAACTTTTTAGCTTCCCTATATAATTGAGAGCATGCAGTATTTGTCCTTCTGTGCCTGGCTTATTTCAGTTAGCATAATGTCCTCCAGGACCATCTATGTTGAAGAAATGGCTGAATAATATTTTTTGTGGCTAAATAATATTCTACTGTGTATATATACCATATTTTCTTTATACATTTAGAATTTTATAAACAGCTTGTTTTTGTATCTTGTCAATTGTGAATAATATTGCCAAGGACATAGGGGTACAGACATTTCTTAAAGATACCGAATTATTTTTTTTTTAGAGTCTCACTCTGTTGCCCGGATGAGAGTGCTGTGGCATCAGCCTAGGTCACAGCAACCTCAAATTCCTGCCTCAGGTAATACTCCTGCCTCAGCCTCCTGAGTAGCTGGGACTATAGGCACATACCACCACGTCTGGCTAATTTTTTCCATTTTTAGTTGCCCGTCTAATTTTTTTTATATTTAGTAGACATGGGGTCTTCCTCTTGCTCAGGTTGTTCTTAAACTCCTGATCTCAAGCGACCCTTCTGGCTTGGCCTCCCAGAGTGCTAGAATTACAGGCATGAGCCACCACACCCAGTCAAAGATACCGATTTTATTCCCTTTAGTTATATACACAGAAGTGGGATTGCTGGATTGTATGGCAATTCTAGTTTTCCGTTTTTAATAGAACCTCCCTACAGGTTTTCATAATGATTCCACCAATTTACAACTCACCAACAGTATACAGGAATTCTTTCTCTTCACATGCTTGTCAAAACTCATTATCTACTCTTTCTGATGTTAGCCGTGCTGACCTGTATGAAGTGGTATTTTAACATGATTTTGATTTTTAAGTGCCTAATGATTAGTGATGTTGAGCATCTTTTCGTACACCTACGGCCATTTATATTTCTTGATGGGAAAAGATCTTTTCAGTCTTTCTCCTATTTTTCAGTTGGGTTATTATCATCATTACTCTTTTTGTCTCTTATCAGGCATAATGGTTTGCAAGCATTTCCTCCCATCCTTTATGTTTTCTTATTTCATTGTCTTCTTTGCTGTACAAAAGCTTTTTTAGTTTAGTGCAGTCCAACTTATTTATATTTACTTTTGTTGTCATATGTTTGGTGTTGTATCCAAAAAATTCATTGCCAAGGTCACTATCAAGGAGGTTTTCCATATGTTTTCTTTTATGATTTTGAAGGATTCATGCTTTATATAAGTCTATATTTTGAATTAATTTTGGGGCATGTATACAAGAAATGGTCTAATTTTATTTTTTTCTTGTGGGTATCCAGGTTTTCTGGCACCAAGTATTGAAGTATTGGTGAGACTATAGTTTCTTCACTGTGTATTCTTGGCGCCCCTGTCAAAGATGAGTTGACTTTGCACGAATGGATTTTTTTCTAGGCTCTCTGTTTTGTTCCATTGGTTTTTCTGTCATTTTTTAATGCATGTACTGGTCTGTTTTTATTACTATAGTTGCGAAATATAGTTTGAAATCAAATCAAAAAGTATGAGGCCTCCAGCTTTGTTCTTCTTCCTCAGTATTATGTTGGCTACTAAAAGTCTATTGTAGTTCCATAAAAATTTTAGGATTTTATTTTTTATTACTGTGAAAAAATGCCATTGAAATTTTGATAGTGAGTCCATTGAATCTTTAGATGACATTGGGTAATATGGTACTTTAACAGTATTTATTCTGCTAATATATAAGCCTGTGAAATCTTTACATTTTTTTGTGTCTTCAGTTTCTTTCATCACCAACTTATATTTTGCAGTGTAAATCTCTTTCACCTTTTCAGTAAATTGATTGCTAAAATGTTTATTATTTTGATGCTACTATAAATGAGATTATTTTCTTTTTTATTGGATAGTTGCTAGTGTATGAGAACACAAGTGACTTTTGTATGTTAATTTAATATTCTCATTTACTTGGTGTATTTTTTAGTTTAAACAGGTTTTTTTTTTTTTTTGTACTCTTTAGGGTTGTCTACATATAAGATCATGTCATCTATAAATAGTGACTTTTTTTCTTTTCTATATATTGGCTTTAAAAAAATTTTTATCCCAATATTTTTGCCTAAGACTTCCAATGTTATGATAAAATAGAAGGATTGAAAGTGGGTACAATATAGCCTTGCATTTGTGTCTGTGCATTTGAAGGAGCAAATGTGTCATCCAATGTTCATAAACCAATTTCAGCAGGTAAAGATCTTTCCTTTTTGGGTTCACAGCTTGATGGGTTATCCTCTGGACTTGCAAAGAATAGGGTTTCTACCTGGCTTACAAGGCTTCCTCTAGGTCAGCTTTGATGCTTCCCTTTAGTGGGTCTGTTACTAGGGGGTTGGGCAGTTGTCAATTCTATCTTGTTCCTGGGCACACTGGATAGCCCTCGGGACTTTGATCTGTAGGGCAGGAAGTTGAAGTTGGATCTGCATGCGGTGGGCAGGATGTAAGTATATGTATGAGTGTGACTCCCACTGAATGTGTGAGAGGTTTTCCCCGGGGCAGTGTGTTGGTCCCTAGGTGTGCAGGACTGGCCATGGATTGTGGCTGAGAGAACTGGAACTGAGTTACAGTTGCTTCAGAGACCACAGTGAGTGCCAAGGTCTGTAGGCCTGCCTCCATGGACACAAATGGACATTTCTCTGCAGGTTTCTGGATAGGGAGGACCATCCCTAGACCATGACTGGGAGGAGTTGAAGATGCTTATAGAGTCACTCCAGAATTCTGAGTGGTACCAAGTGGAGTGAGCCATTTCTTGGTGTGTATCCAAGAGCAGGAGTTGTCAAGTTTACCACCTGAATGAGAGCCTGCCTTCACAAAATGACCCTCTTTGGTCTTGGGCTTTAGTTTTGTTTCACAACCTCCTTCCTGGATCTCAAAGCTTTTATAAAAGCACTTAGATTTTGAGATGGGGGTCTCATAATATCACCCAGGCTGGTCTGAAATTGCTGGACTAAAGTGATTCTATTACCTCAGCCTCTGAGTAGCTGGAATGGCATGTTTGAACCATTATGCCTGGCTTTCATAAAGTCACTTCTGTCCAAGGATGGCTGCCAAATTTTCATTGCTGTGGGGAGACAGAAAAGTAGACTTCCTATTCCACCATGGTGTTAATTGCACCCTCTCTATACAGTCCTTCTATTTTGTTCTGTATCAAATTTTATGTCTAAACATTTCTTGTTTTGCAATTACATATTACTGCATTTCTTTTTTAAGGTATGTCCCTTGACATCAGTGTATTGTGTGTTTTGTTTTACCTATACATTATAACTTTGGTTGAAATTGAAACTTCCTATAGACACTTTGTCAATATGTCATCTAATTAAAATACAAATCAGCCATATGTATAACAAATTATACACACTTTTTGCCTATAGATTTATATATTTTGGAACCCTGATTTTACAATATGTGTGTGTATGATTTTTTTTTTCTGCAAAGCCAAAGAAACTATCACTAGAGCAAATAGACAACCTACAGAATGCTAGAAAATATTTTCACGTTACACATCTAATAAAAGGCTGATAACTACAATCTGTATAGAATTCTGGAAAATCAGCAAGAAAAAAATCAAACAACAGTATTAAAAAGTGGGCAAAGGACATGAACAGAAACTTTTCAAAAGAAGATAGACTAATGTCCAAGAACCGTATGAAAAAATGCTCAACATCTCTAATCATTAGGGAAATGCAAATCAAAACCACAATGAGCTATCACTTAACTTCAGTGAGAATGGCTTTTACCAAAAAGTCCTAAAACGATAAATGTTGGCATGGATGTAAAGAGATAGGAACACTCATACACTTCTGGTGGGACTGCAAACTAATACAACCTCTATCGAACATAACATGGAGATATCTCAAAGAACTAAAAGTAGAACTACCACTTGATCCAGCAATCCCACTACTGGAAATCTACCAAAAGGGGAAAAAGAAACATTCTGTAATAAAGAAATCTGCACCTGAATGTTTATAGTGGCACAATTCACAATTGCAAAGATGTGGAAACAATCCAAGTGCCCATCAACACAAGAGTGGATTAATAAAATATGGGATATACATACTGTGGAGTATTACTCAGCCACAGAAAAACAGTGGTGAACTAGCAGCTCTTGTGTTTTCCTGGATGGAGCTGGAGCCCACTCTGCTAAGTGAAGTATCACAAGCACGGAAAAACAAGCACCACAGGTACTCACTCACCATGAAATTGGTACTAACTGATCAAAACTTATGTGCACATAAGTAACGTTCATTGGGTGTCAGGCAGGGAGGAGGGAATGGGTATATTCTTGCCTAATGAGTGAGGTGCACACCGTCTGGGGATTGGGCATGCTTGTAGCTCTGGCTCAGGAGGTGCAAAGGCGATATATATAACCAATCATTTGTACCCTAGTAATATTCTAATTGAAAAAAAAAACAAGATACACAAAAAAGTTCACATTAAGTGAGACATATAAAAAATTAGTGAAACTGCCATTGGACTTTGAAATACATAAAGGAGGCAAAGCAAGGCTGCCTCTTATTTTTTGTTAGCAATATTTAGATGAGAAAAAAACTTTTAATAAGAAAAATACAAAATAATATTGTATTTGAAGAATGGTATGTACAAAAGATAATTTGACAATAACTGTGGTTAGCATTTAGAACACACAAGATGTTAGGCACTATTCTAAGCCATTAAATATATACAGGCTTAATATACAAAAATATAAAATGAATAGATCAAAGTTTCATTGGAAAAAATCATCAACTTTGAAAAAATTTTATTTTTAATTAAAAAATAGTGGTGTATATCGGGTGCAATGTGATATTTTGGTATATGTTTACATTGGGAAAATATTAAGCTAAATAACAAATCCATCACTTCACATACTTATAATTTTAACCTTTTAACCCTGACTGCAGACATCCCACATGAAAAATCTCTCATATATAAGAACCAAATTATAATTTATGTTGCACGTAAAGAAATAAATTATCTGGAGGAGGGTCAGTAGATATTCAATATCACATAAATTTCAGATACAGGAATCATGTTTAAAATGCGTAAGTCAATCCAATAGGAAAAAAATATGTGGAAAAAACAAGAAATCATAAGCTTGACAAGCCATGTTTTTAAAAGAGCCAAATAAAAATAAACAATTGAAAACATAATTAAGTAACTTAATATACAACATATGGATTAAATACTAAATTATAATGAGCTAATGAGGTTAGTAAACTGGAATATTGAACACAATGTAGTCAAATACAGTAAAAAAAAGAAAACATTATAGAAAATACAAATATAATTATACATATATGAAGAAAATAATAAAAAGAAATGGGCCACATCTCATTATTTATCCAGAATATATAAAAAATGAAAGGTAATAGTCAAAGCAATGGTTATTTATAAGTTTCTGAAATTAAAAACCAGACATGAATCCATGAATCCTTGAATCCACTGAGTGAACAAATGCAGTGTGTCAAAATGAGAACAATTTTTTAAAAGGCTTAAACAAAATAATAGTCAAACTGTATAACACCAAAGAACAGGGAAACACTTAAAATGACC
The DNA here is from genome assembly GCA_004363605.1 of Indri indri. NCBI lineage: Eukaryota > Metazoa > Chordata > Mammalia > Primates > Indriidae > Indri > Indri indri. The sequence continues at coordinate 15,051 of RJWJ010018121.1, forward strand.
AAGAGAACAAAGATAACCTATGAAAATGAGAATGAAATTTCCACAGCTTGTGTGAAGCCAAAAATAGAAAAATAAACACTGCTGAGAGAAACTGTCATTAAACATAGAATTGAATGCTCAGCTAAAATACCTTTAAGAAAAATGGGTAAATTAAAATAATTTCAAAGGTAAAAACACCAAGTGATTTAGTTGCAAATAGGAGCTTCCTCGGAGTGCATTTTAAGAGAAAAGTAATGGTTTGCATGTAAAGTTAAAAATGAAAATTAAAGAATAAGAGACTGGGTATGGGAATATCAAACACTGATGAACATTGAATTAGAGAAGGCAAATATCCCTTGGCAGCATCAAAATAAAAAATGTGTGTGTGTCTGTATATGTTGGTTCTACACATTTTATTTAAATCAGATCACAAATCCTACACTGCTTGAATAATTGATAGAAGAATCTATGTTTTAGAAGATTTTTTCCATCACTACCTTGTTAAAAATTGATGGCACTTTGTATATTTTGCAGAATATTTATTATTCTTTTATTGGAACAGATTTTTATTAAGGGACAGACAGTGGCACAGAGACTGACCACAACATTCTGGACACCTAGGATGGCTGTCTCATGGCCCCATAACATGGTTAAGGTCGATGAAATAATGGCGTCCACCAGTACATGACCATGAAGAAACTCACCAGCAGCAGGATGGTCTGGGTGGCCCTTTTCTTTGGTGAGGCTCCTTGGGGGAGGCTGGAGCTGTGAAGGTGCTGGGATCACCTCTGATGCCTGAATGAGAGAATCGCCATGAATGCACTGGAGAAGCGTATTTCCTACAAAAAAAGAAGATATCTCTTTTTAGTGTCAGCATCAAAAACAGACTCCTGTCCATATAACTTATGAGAGAAAGGGAGCAGTATTTAGTGAGAATCATTAGATTGGTCTGGGCCCAGTTGGAAGATCTCACAGTGTAGAAGATCAGGTTATTACTGAAAGGCACACAAAGAAACCCGAGGAAGAAAAAGAAATAGGAGATGTAACACTGGAATTTCTTTTTCAACCTGGCAAACCAGGAGGTGCTAGGGTAGATGGTGATTTCCTGGAGCAAGCTCAGGAGGCAGGTGGTGCAGATGGAGAAATTTCTCATCATCCTGATCAAGTAGAAAAATGCCTTACATTTGAGGTCATTTTGAAAATCCAATGAGTCAGAGAGTTCTGAAAATACTTTAAAAACTTCAGTGAGGAACATCACTGTATGCAGGCAAGGGCCAAGTGACTGCTGGTCACATCAGTGGGCTTAGGCATACATTCAAGATGGAGTGTGAAGATGCATGGAGAAAGAGGAGAGTGTTTGCTGAAAAGCCTATTTAGAAAAAAAAGATATTTCCTAATGATAACATAAATGGAAAGTTTTCTCATTTTAACAGCAAAAAAGAAACACACTTTGTTTCTGAAAAATGCTATAGAGCTCACATCATCTATGTTATTTTGTATAGGCAAAATTATTACCACTACTATCATTTTTATTCAACTCAATGATCCTTGAGTAACCCTAAGTAGCTCATACAAATTTTTAAATAATCAGCCTCTCTGCATTATTTTTTATTTTCTGTAGTTTTTATACATCTAACACCATCTCGAGCACAACCAAGCCTGTGTGGTTGTCCATCAGCTACGCTCCTGCAACACCTGGGCCTCACTCCTTGGAAGCATTTATTCATATTCTACTTTCTCTGATTGAAAATTCAGCATACAAAAATTACTCAGTGGTGCCTGCACATACGAACTCAATTAAATTTATGTTAAAGGAAAAAAATCACCAAGTCTAACAATTAAAAAAAATCTTATGTCCATTACATCTTCTCTGGGTTTTTAACATTCTGACTTACTGCCTAAAACTTTTTCTTTGGAGATATAATGGAGTTTTTCAACAGTTTGGTGAAATTTCATTTATTCTGACAGAAAGGAGAAAAGATTTTATTAATGTTAAGATGATGTTTAAAAAAAGCTTCTCATGAAATGTGATGGTATTCTGAGTTAGAAAATTATTACAAACCCAGAGGCTTAACACAACATATATTTATCATATTGCATTCCTTGGTGTCAAGAGCCCAAAATTTACCTTAGGAGAAGGAGGAGGAGGAGAAGGAAGAGGTCAGCAAAACTGAATTCCTTTCTGGAGGCTCGAGATGAGAATCCATTTTCTTGGGTTTTTTGGTTTTGGGTTTTGTCCCAAGCTTCTAGAAGTTGCCTGCATTTCTTGGCTCCTGTCTGCCTACTACCTGCAAGGCGAGCAAGGCTTGTTCTTATGTTATATCCCTGCGACACTGAGTCTCTTGCCTCCTGATTACATGTTTATAGATTCTTGTAATTACATTGAGCCCATCTGGGTAACCAAGGATAACGTCCCTATCTTAATGTCAGCTGATTAGCAATCTTAATTCCATTCTGTTATTGAACATGACAATAATTTAAACCATAAACTTTGACTTCATTTAAAAAATACTTTAGAAAACTTTGGTAATCCCTACTCTTCCAGCCCAATGCATTAGGACTATTTTGTAGTAATTTTCCATTATCCTTTCAGATGTTTTCCTACTTAGTAAGGACTATAAGTGCAGACTGTGTCTTAGTCCATTTTTCTGCTGCTATAACCAGAAACTGGAGACGGGGTAATTTATAAAGATAAGAAATGTATTTGTCTCATGCTTCTGGAGGGTGAGAAGTCCAAGACTGAGGGACCACATCTAATGAGGGTCTTCATGCTGCATAATCCCATGGTGGAAGGGGGATGGCAAGGAGGGGAAGAAGTGGGAGATAGAACTCATTCTTTTATCAGGAACCCAATCCTGTGATAACTAAACTCTTCCTCTGGTAACAGTATTAATGAATTCAGGAGAGCAGAGCCCTCATGACCTGATCACCTCTTAAAGTTCCCACCTTTCAACACTATTGTATTGGGTATTAATTTTCCAACACAATTTTGGAGCACATATCTAAAACAGAGCAAAGTATAACATGAGCATTGTAGCATTTTTAAAAACCAGAAAGTTTTAAAAACATAGAGGAAAATCAAAGTTAATTTCTAAATTTTACAATGTACTGATTATTTTGGATTTCACTTTGGCTTGTTTGGATAAAGAAGAAACTGTTAAAAAAATCTCTTATCTACAGTGAAAGAAAATGTATCTCATCAGAAGACAACATTTCTCATTATTAAAATAGAGTTAGGTATTTTTTGATTTTGATATTAATTCATTTTGAGGAAAAAGGCCATGGCCCTATCAATATATAATAGGGTTATATATAGAATATATATACACACATATATATATATATATATATAGAATGGAAATCCCTGGAGCAGTTTCAGTATATTTACCCCACTTATATCCTAGAAGCCTATATATAGAAATTCAGAGAAGATGGGTAAAGAGCAATGAAATCCTGCATTATGATATAAGATATTGTAAATGCTACATAAAATCTTAGTTCTGTTACCTAAATTACAAATAAAATACTGTGCATTGTTTCCATGCAGGAAAAGAAGAGCTTAACTCTCATTTTACATGTCTATATTTGAAATTACCTTCCCATCGGCAGGTGCATAATTCTATGTATCCACTTTGGTTGTTTTCTATGTTCTTTAAAAAAATTTTGTTGAGCTAGAAAGAGCCTTTTCTCCAATATCATCATAGCTATTGTTAGACACAGCAAAACTGCATGAAAATATCTACTACTGAGGGTGACTGAACCAGCAGTAAGGTAGGTAATATGCAGGATGACAACCAGACATTATTTCTAATTTGGCCAGAAGAGTTAGTTTACATGAATGCATTTGAGATCCAATGACTTCCATTTAGATATCTCATATCAAAGGATTCTGGAACATTCTTTTTGACATTTAGTCTTCAACTTGGAAAACATGCCTATTACAATTTTACTTGGATTCATATCATAAATATTTGAATTTTGAGGAGAACATAAAAATTAGATTAGCCTCTACTGTGAGGCCTGCTTACTAATTCCATCTTGTCTGCCAAAAACCCCAGACCCAAACTTTCCCTCTTGTGCCAAGTACCCCTGTGGTAATTCCTCCCAATCATACAGCAACAACTGACTAATGAAGACAGGGCTCGCTCATCCTGCTAACATACCAACATGATTAGCATTTCCAGTCTTGGATAGAGAACATATCAGATATGCAACTGATAAGAACAGATACTACCCTTGATCTTAGCCAAGAGGCCGAGAAGCAATGCATCTCCAGTCTTGGAAGAAAGACCCTGATATTTGCTCCTACTACTGCTCTCAGCAAGCTTGTGAGCTGTGCTTCCACTCATGGTCCCAATTAGAAACTCTTGAATGGTGCCACCACATGCCTCATGCAGAGGCTGTCCACTGGACCCAGGCAGACCCCCTGTGGGTGCCACTACTTATGGTCCTTCTGGACTGGGCTGACTCAGGGTCCCTTTTTTATCGAACTAACCTTTTTTTATTGGGCTGTCTACAAGAGTTACTCCTCCATTTGATGATTTTTACTTTGATTTTTTATGCTGCATTGCCTCAACTGCTTTACTGACAGAATTCCAACAATTAATAGCAGAGAAGGACACCCACTGCAACACTGACCTCATGACACCTTCCCCCTGGCGCCCATGTCTTTCCTTGTGATAAACAGAAACTGACACTCTACTGCTACTTTCTTCCCACCCCATGAACTCTGATGATGCAACTGGCTAATATCACTACCCGCTTGACCACAGGTAGCTTTTCTGTGCCTCAGAGCTTCTTGCCTTCTTATGAGGATTCTGCTTTCTTCCACTACATTGCAAAGCTTCGAGGCTGGATCAGCTTCAACGAACACCTCCTTACCTTTATTCTTAGCTTTTCTTCAGACTCCTCTTCTGCCATGACAACTTTACAGGCTGGAACTTTTGCAACACTCAGCCAGTCCCTGACCCCAGCATAGGTCTTTCCAATCTGTGAGAAGCTGTCTCGTGCACAACAGCATGTATGCCTTATGGCCCTGGTGACTGCTTCATGCCCTTCCACACTAAATACCAATTTTTCCACCTGCTGAAAGACACTCTCACTGTTACACTTTCTGTCTTTCATTCGTATGGTCACATGGACTGTCCCACCAACCCTGACTACATCTTGACCTAGCAAGACTTTTACAGGTGTATTTTCTCACCAGTCTTAAACTTTAGAAAAATTAAACTTAACAAAGTTTAATTCAGCAATGAATAATTTACAAGTCAGGCAGCCTTTGGGACCAGAAGAGGTCAAAGATTTGCTCCACAATGTGGGCAGAGAGCATTTACAGACAGCAAACAAAAATGAGATAGAGAAACAGCTTCATTGGTTACAGCTTGGTCTTGGCATTTTGGGGGCAGGTCTGAACAATTGGCAGCCTGTGGTTGGCTGAAGGTTGGTTGCTTGTTAGTGCCCAAGACTCAGCTAATTTCTACACAAAATATATTCCTAAATTAGGTTTAAAGCTTGTTTACATATTAAGTTAGGTTGCCGTTTCTTTCTTAGAGACTTAAGTTGGGAAGGCAGCCTCAGGCCACAACTAGTTTAACTGTCTCTTAGGCCACCTCCATCACTGTTTCTACAACCTGCACCACTTGGAAACACTTGACACCTCAGTCGTGCTTGCCTGTCATTCGGGACAGATAGGACTCAAAACCTAGGTTTGATTGGGCCATCTCTAATATTGTCATTTGCACCTGTAACATCACCTCCTGCACACAGTGTCTTTAGACCTTACTACTTTTTCTGAGTCCTTTAGATCCTGTCCCATTCCGGCCTGCCATTGCTCATAATCAAGCAACGCCAAGCCTACCACCACTAAGTCCAAGTCTGTTCAACTCCTTCACATCCCCATGTGACTGTTTCTAAGCCTCAGTACATCTGCTGGCTTTTGCTGCCCTAGGTAGCCTCATGTTCTATATTCGATTGTGGCTTCTCCAGACCTAGTCACCAACTACTCAGCACCAAAGTCAATGAAAATTTTCATCACGGGGTCATTTCAGCCACCCACCGAGCAGCCAGCCTTTCACCTTCCTGGTAATGCCTTTGCCAACATTCCGCCGCTAGTCCACTTTTCCAGTCAAGCCCCGGTTACTGCCTGTTAATGTCTCTTCCCTCGCCATTGGTGAGTTTGCTCCAGAGCCACAGCTGATCCTCACTCTCTTTATCTCCCCTAATTATCAACCAACACTGGGACAGCTGTGCCCTCCCTGCTGATGATAGAGTTCAGTTCTCACTGGACTGTTCCAAGGATGCTGCCAATTCCTGACTTACCATCACACCATGCCCTCTTACTGGGTAACTTCATACTGATTGGGGCACCTGCACTGGCTGGTTGGGCACCTCTCACCTGACTGCCCTCAAGTGGGTATGGTGATGGTTTTCTGTCAATTCTCCTTTCCCACATCTATGGTCTCACCCACCCCCTTCTAGCATTCCTTTACCTGTACTAAAGGGGATATATGACCCCTGGGGAAATTAATCAGCTAGAACAATCAAAAACCATCAAATATGATGCACTATAAGAAAAATGAAGCATTAATACACAAATAAATTCATATATATATAGGGTGTACACTTTTTCTCTGACCTCAGGATCTGTAGGTGCTGGCCCATCCCCAACTTTTCCTGGGACTGTCTTATTGTCATGGTTCTGTGTTTCTCCTTTCTCTGTATTGGAATTTCCCCCCAGAAACAAAACTGCCATTGGTTTGTCGGATAATGGGAAATAAATCTGACTAAAATTTAGTGGCCTTCTACCTCAGGAAAATTTTTAATGGCCCAGTGGCTAGGGCATGTTGAAATATCTCTTGTAAGGTGAATGGTAAGATTTTGCATCTGGCTCCTTCCACAGCCAAGAAAAAGACACAGTGCTTAGTGGCTTATTTAGATTATAGAGGCAACATATTCCTTACCTGGATATATTACTGCATCCCACTTGCCAGCTGACCTGAAAAGCTGCTAGCTTCCAGTGGGGTCTAGGAGACAACTCTGCAGCAGGCCCAGGATGCTGTGCAAGCTGCTCTGCCACTCAGACCAGGTGATCAAGGTCCAGTGGTTCTTGAGGTTTCAGTGACAGTTAGGAATTTTTTTGGAGCCATTATTAGGCCCCAATAAGTGGATCATATGTCAGCCTTTAGAATTTTGGAACAAGGCCATGCCATCATATGCAGATAACTACTCTCCTTTTGAGAGTCAGCCCTTAGCCTCCTACTTGGCTTTAGTAGACACTGCATGCTTGACATGGGCCACAAGTTACTATGTGACCCGAGTTGCCTATGATAAGCTGAGTATTATCTAACTCACCAAGCTATAAAGTTGAGTGTGCACGGCAACATTTCCGTTGTCAAACGGAAGTGGTATATATGTGATTGGGCCCAAGCAGATCCTGGAACACAACTAAGTTTTAGGAGGAAGTGGCCCAAATGCCAGTGTTTTCTTCTCCTCCTGCACTCCCTTCTCTCTCCAAGCCAGCACCTGATGGGGAGTACCCTACTATCAGTTGACAGGGGAAGAAAAGACTGGGGCCTTCTTTACAGACCTTTCTGCACAATATGTAGGCACCACCAAAAACTGGACAGCTGCGGCACTACGGCCCCTCTCTAAGACATTCCTGAAGGACAGAGGTGAAGGAAAATCTTCCCAGTGGGTGGAATTTGGGGTAGTACACATCATGGTCAACTTTCGTTGGAAGGAGAAATGGCCAGACATGCTCTTGTATATGAATTCATTGGCTGTGGACCACAATTTGTCTTAACTGACAGCAACTTGGAAAGAAAATGATTGGGAAATTGATGAAAGGGAATTTGGGGGAAGAGGCATGTGCCTAGACATATTTCCAGAAAAGCCAAAAAACGTGAAGATATCTGTGCCCTATGTCAATGCCAAGCCAAGTGTGATCTCAGCAGAGAAGGGTTTAAATAACCAGGTAGACAGGATGACCCATTTTTGGATACCAGTCAGCCTCTTTCCTGAGTCACACTTGTCATCACCCAATTGGCCTGTGATCAAAGTCACCATCGTGGTGGGGAATGGAAGTTATGCATGGACTCAGTAATGTGGACTTTCATTCACCAGGGCTGATCTAGCTATGGCCTCCACTGAGTGCCCAACTTGCCAACAGCAGATACCAACACTGAGCCCTCAGTATGGTACCATTCCACAGGATGATCATCCAGCTGGTTGGTGCCAGGTTGATTATACTGGACAGCTTCCATAATGGAAGGGGCAAGCTTTTGTCCTTACTGGAAAGACACTTACTGTGGAGATGGGTTTGCTTTCCCTACATACAATGTTTTTGCCAAAACTATCATTTTTTGACTTACAGGATGCCTTATCCACCATCTTGTTTTTCCATACAGCATTACATTTGGCTAAGGAACCCACAGTACAGTCAAAGAAGTGTAGCAATGGACTCGCACATAAAATTCGTGCTCTTATCATGTTTTGCACTATACTGAAGAGCAGGCTACGTAGAACTTTGAAATGGCCTTTCGAAGATGCATTTACAGCACCAATTACGTGCAGTAGCTTGAAGGTATGAGATAAGTTTGCACAGAAGGCTGTATGTACTCTGAATTAGCATCCAACAGATGGTGCTGTTTCGCTTATACTCAGGATTTACAAATTAAAAAAATCAAGTGGTGCAAATAAGAATGGCACAACTCACCATTATCCCTGGTGTCCAAATAGCCAAAGTTTTTCTTCTTGTTCCCGTGACTTTATGCTCTGCTGGCCTAGTCTTCTTAGTCCCAGAAGGAGGAATCTTCCACCAGCTTCCAGCTAAGACTACCACTGGCCACTTTGGGATCCTCATGTTTCTGAGTCAGTAGGCCAAGAAGGGATGAGTTACAGTGTTGGCTGAGGTAATTGATCCAGACTACCAAGAGGAAGTTGGTGTACTGTTTCACAATGGAGATGAGAAACAGTATGCTTGGATTACAGGATCCCTTAAGGCTGTGGTCCACAACCCCCAGGCTGCTGACTGCTACCAGTATGTGGCCTGTTACAAATCGAGCCACACTGCAGGAGGTGAGCAATCGGCGGGCGAGTGTATTCATCTGTATTTACTGCTGCTCCCCATCCCTTGCACCATGGCCTGAAGTCCATGTCCTGTCAGATCAGTGGTGGCATTAGATTCTCATAGGAGAGTGAACCCTGCTGTAAACCACACATGTGAGGGATCTAGGTTGCGCACTCTTTATGAGAATCTAATGCCTGATGACCTGAGGTGGAGCTGAAGCATTGCTAGCATTGGGGAATGGCTGCGAATACAGATGGTCATTAACAGTGAGGTTGCGTTATGGTGAGTTGAATAATTATTTCATTATATATTACAATGCAATAATAATAGAAATAAAGTACACAATAAATTAATGTGCCTGAATCATCCTGAAACCATCCCCCCTGCTCCCAGCCTGTGGAAAAACTGTCTTCCATGAAAACTGATCCCTGGTGCCAAAAAGGTTGGGGACTGCTGCCTCAGGGCATCTGTTAGCATCACTGTCACTAATCACCTTGTGATTGAGGTCAGTGAAAACTTTAACAACGCAATCCAAGCAGTACTGTAAGTGACCCAGTTCATTCAAGAATGAAGGTTTGGGTCAACTTTGCAGGTAAAATCCAGGACAAGCTCAGGACTTTTCTGGAGTTACAGCAAACATGCAATGGGCAGTGAAAGAAGGTAGTTTATGAATACGAGCTAGGACCATGTGACCAGTTATGGCCAGGAGGACTGTAATCTTCATGTGTCTTTCCACATTTTGTTATAAATACTATTTTTGTTCATATACATGTATTAAGCAAATGTCTTTGTATTTTCCTCTTATTCCCTTATGTTTCATAAGACGTATTTAGACTTTATATGAGTATTTTAGTGCGATCCATTTTACATCATATTATTTAAGTTACTGGATATCTAGAGATGAGAAAACATCACTCAAGGACTTTATCTCGTGTTCTGGGCAAAGGTTAAGTGTGTTTTAAGTTGTATGCCAGGTTCAGTTGTACACAAGTTATATCATGTTTAGTAAAATTATGACCTTGTTATTTTTATTTACAAATTAAATGTGGTTTAAGAAGATGCTTATGGGTTCCAAGTTTAAAATGGGAAGGACTTCTGGTGGTTGATTGTCTGTTAATTTTATTTATACTGGGCTAAGGGATGCCTAGATAGCTGGCAAAACATTATTTCTGGGTGTGTCTTATAGGGTGTTTCATAAAGAGATTGTATTTGAATCAGGAGACTGAGGAAAGGCACTCTGCTATCACCAATGGAAGCAGCCTCCATTAAATCTGTTGAGAGCCCAAATACAACAGAAAGCTATGGGTTATCAGAAATTATTGACATTGGTGTCACTAAAGTTGGCATACAACACCCCCCGCCCACTGCTAAATTTGACTGACAGAAGAAAAAAAAAAGTAGAGGAAAGGCAAATTATCACCCACACTTCTGGAGTTGGCATGCCAATCTTCTACTGTCTTTTAACATCACAGCTCCTGGTTCTCTGGCCACTGAACCTTCCCCTGATCCCCACCCCTGGTTTTAGGTTCTTAGGCATTCAGACAGAAACCACTGGCTTACTTGTTCTTAAGCTTTCATTTGGCATATGGAACTTTTTGGCCTATATAACTGCATAAGCCAATCCTCATAACAAATCTCTTCCTGTATATCTCTATAAATTCTATTGGTTTTCTTTCCCCTCTGGAAAATGCTGACAAATACAATGTGTCAGGGAGAAAGTATCCCTGGTATGGAGACTTGGGGGCAGAAACGAGTTTGGCAGGAGGAGGTTAGACAGGTGGCAACCATGCCTGTAGCAAGCCTTAGAGCAGACAATGGGAGGGTGGAAGGCAGGGTCAGATGCTGGGGCCTGGTGAACTGTGTCATTATCTACAGCTCTCTGAAAACATGAGCTCAAAAGTAGTTTCTTAAAACTCCACACATGTATTATATCACAATTTCTGTGGCCCGAGAATCCTGGCATGGCTTAGCTGGGTGCCTCTGCCTCAGGGTCTCTCGTGAGGCTGGGGCTGTTTCCTCAACTGAAGCTTGGGCAGGGGAGGACCTGGCATCATTCAGTTTGGAATGAGGGCCTGAGTTCCTTTCTGTCTATTGGCCTGGGCCCTCCCTCCACTCTTTGTCACACAGGCCCATAAATAGGGAACCTCGAAACTTTCAAGCTTGCTTCCCCAAAGGAAGGTACAGGAGAGAGAGAGAGGGAGGGAGAGAAGACACCTGAGAGAGAAAGTAAGAAAGAGGCAAGTCACAATCTTTCAGTAATTAAATCTTTGAGGTGACATTTCAAATCTTTAGTTTGTATTCCATTGACTAAAAGTGAGTTACTAACCTGTATTGGTTACACAAGGATGTGGACACTTGGAGGTGGGTATCATTGTGCACCATCATGAGGCTCCCACCACATACACAAAGGTAAGGCATGTGAGCTTGATTCCAAATATAATGGGAAGGCATTGGAAGGTTTATTGCCACAAGGTAGCAAAATCTGAATTTTATTTAATTCCAACCCCCAATGGTGGATCTTGGTAAATGAGACCAAGAGAGGGAGTGAGTTCCCCAAGATCCACCTGACAGAACCCATGTCAGTTTGAGTTTTATTCTGTGCTACATCCCACTGATCATAATTCTTCCATCTCTAAGCTTATGCCTTAGCGACATGTAAAACACACCTACGAGAATTACAAGTATTATCTCACATACACCAGATGACTTCCCGTGGAGCTAGATGATCAGCTTTATTCCCACTGTGCAGGTTGAAAGACTGAGGAGGCCATGAGAGGCACAATGACATAGCTGGGATCACAGAACTGGTAAGAACAAGGAGGCTCTGACCCAGCTCTGTCTCCTCACACCTGTGACCCTGACTATATCCAGGTCTTCCTAGGGTGCTGAGGGAGGCTGTGTTTGCATAACTGTGTATAAGAGAGAAGTTGACATGCGGGAGGAGGGTGAGCAGTCAGCAGTCCAGAGGGCCCTTTGAAAAGGGCCCACATGATGGAAGCTTGAAGAAGTGACCTCACTTGCTTGGTGATTAACCCCAAGAGAACTTAGAGTTCTGATAACCAAGCACCCGCATTCTACAGACAGCCCTCTATACAATTCACTTCACAGGACACTCTTAAGAGAGTAAGATGTTCTCCTGTATCCCATCTATCTGAGGCTCTTGCCTCCAGGAGGCCTGGAATGAGAGCCTTTTTCAATGATGCAGACATTGGCTCAGCCCTCAAGCTTCTCACCCCCATGCTTCAGACCAGTTGGCAAGAGACACCCAAAGGTAACACCAGGTATCCCAGGGCAGGTCCATCCAGGTCAGGCCTCACTTGTGATTCCATCTGGGCAGCCTCACACCCCTCCCTCTTAACATATGTGTGCGGTGTGGGGGGGGCAGGGGATGAGAGGGATTCCTGTGCAGAATCAGGTTGTCAGGTGTTGGAACACTGGTGGGTGTGTCATGTTCATACCCCAAGTCATGATAGCAGAATGGAAAGTTGAGTGTTGGGGATCAGGCTTGTCTACTCAGATGTTAATTCTGAGAACTTGCTTCACCATTTGGTTTCCTCCCTGGCCGGAGGTCTATGGAGATTCTTCTCTGTGCCTGACCTAGGGTACAGAATTTCTAGAAAGACCACTTACACCTCTTGATCTAGCTGCCAGGCACCTTTTTTGCAGGGCTCAATGCAGGAGATCAATGATGAGGTGTGTGGGTCCAACTACTCCACCTCCTTGGTTAACGGGTAAGGCTATCACCCCACCAACCATGGCCAGTACTGGGCTGGGGTGAGAGTGGGCACAGAAGGGTTTCCACAGCCTGGAACTCAACATGAGCAGGGTGGGCCTAGGACCCAGAGCCCAATATGGGAACTCCCTGGGCTCTGTCCTAGGACTGTTTTACTTGAGTCACTCACAGTCCCCTCCCAAAGAATCCTGGCCTCCTTTAGTCCCTAGTGGGAACTTGGTTAGGTACTAAATTCATGTTCATATACTTGTAGGAATATCAGAGAAAATGTTTGCATTGTTTTCAGTTTACACTAGACCATGAGTGTGTTTGCATTTTACTATTGCTTTATAGTTTTAGCTCCTTGCCACAGGTATCCCATGTAGCTGTCAGCTCCAGTGCCCTTCCAGACCTCCAATTCTATAAAACAAACAAATATCACTCTTACTAGGATGGTTTATATTTAAAAATATTTGAGGGGTTTAAGCTATTCTAACATTTGTCTGTAACTTGTTATCTCACAGAACACATTCTCTTAGTGCTGCCATATTGAAAGCTGTGGTCTCACTTGTCTTCATAATATTCCATCAGGGAGGCCATTTCTCACAGCATTTTAGACTTTCAATGCTGGTGGACCCTGACACGATTCAATTCTCTTGCCATCTCAGCTATGCTGCAGGGGACATTCTGTGTGTACTAATACATCACATCAGTTTGATAGGGCTGCTGTAACAAATTACTACAAGGCTGGGTGTTTTTAGCAGCATTTACTCAATTCTTGAGTCTAGAAATCTGCTGTCAAGGCGGCAGCTGGAGTAGTTTCCCATTTATTTACTTATATTTTCACGATGTTTGAAGACAAAAAATTTAAATTTGATGGACAATTCATCAAATTTTCTCTTCTTCATTATTCTTTTGATGTAAAATCTAAGAAATCTTTGCCTAATTCAAGATCACAATAAAATACTATTCCTCTCAGGAATATTTTAGGTCCAGCATTTAGGTATATAATCTTTTTGAATATTTTTTCCACATGAGTTTTAAATTTGGGGTCCACATTTACCCTTTTGAATCTCCATATCCGATTTTACCAGCATCATTTGTTGAAAACACTTTTCCTTCCTCTCAAATTTCTTGACCCCTTTCTCAAAATGCCTGCGTTTGTGAATGGACCTTTAACTCTCCTCCATGGGTCTACCTGCATCTGTGCTTGTTCTACTGCTACATGCTTTGATTCCTGTTGTTCCTTTGAACATCGTTTTGTGGCCTCTGGTTTACTTTACATACAAATGCAGATTTACGGTGAGCTTGTTGATTTCTATAAAAAGTACAGTTGAGAATGTGAAGGGCGCCCTGCCCCACGGGACGTGTCCTTGGCGTCGCTGCGCCGCCTTGTCAACGCCGCCTCGGTGACCTCACAGGGCGGATGCCCGCAGGTCGCCGGCGCCCGGATGTGGGCGGCCGGGAAAGTGACTGGGGCAGGCGGCCTGGAACCCGCGCGGCAGCGGCGGCGCATGCGCAAGGAGCGCTTCGACCCGGCCCGCGACCCCGGCCCAGTGCTCAGCAGGGCCGGCGGGGGGCGATATGCTCCGCTGGCAGGCGGCCATAGTGGGGCCCACCGACAGAGCCTACCAAGGAGGGGTCTTCTTCCTAACGATCCCGTTTCCATCCGATTATCCCTTCAAACCACCCCAGATCGCGTTCACCGCCCGAATTTCCCATCCGAACATTGACAGAAATGGAAGCGTCTGTCTCGACATCCTTAGATCCGAGTGGTCGCCGGCTCTGACCGTTTCCGAAGCGTTGCTATCCATCTGTTTCCATGTTGTGCGACCCTGACCCAGACGATCCTTTGGTTCCCGAGGTTTCAAAGATCTACAGAAAGGACAGGAGAAAGTAAGACAGAAATACGCTATGTGACGTCAAAATAAATAATGCCATCGCCTTGATGATAAAGATAAAGGGGCAGTTCAATTTAAAAAAGCTGAAGGGACTGCATTGACTCTGTAGATCAATTTATGGGGTTTTCTGTTCTTAACAATGTTAAGTATTGTTATCATTTAACATTAGATGTCTTTCCATTTATTCATTTATTTTTAAATTTCTTTAGCATTTAAAAAACCAGTGTAAACTTCTTACACTTCTTTTGTTAAATTTATTCCTGAATATTTCTTTATTTGTGATGCACTTCTGAATAGAGTAGTTTTCTTAATTCAATTTGCAGATTGTTAATTGCTAGTATAATATGTATTGATCTTGTATCTTGTGACATGGGTCAATTTATTTATTAGTTCTAATGAGTTTTTAGTAAGTTCCTTACAAATTTTTATGTAGAAGATTATGTTGTTTGCAGTAAAAGGTAGTTCTACTTCTTTTTTTCAATCTGGAGGAATTTATTTCACTTTCTAATGTAATTTCCCTGGCTATTATCTCCAGTACAATGCTGAACAGAGTAGTGAAAGTGGAGATTCTTGTCTTGTTCCTAGACTTTCAGGCAAAGTACTCAGTCTTTCACTATTCGGTATAATGTTAACTGTAGGTTTTCCTGCATTACTTCTGGCAGGACTCAGAATTTTCGAAATATTAGTAGTGTGCTGGGGGTTTTATCGCAATGGGTGTCAGATTTGTCAAATGTTTTCCTGTGTCTATTGGAGTGATATCTTGTGTCACTTGAATAAAGTAATATTGTGTATTATCTCGATTAACTTTTGGATATTAAGCCAACATTGCATTTTAAAAAATAAAATCTCACTAGGTCCTATAGCCATATTTATATGCTCCTTGTTAAGTTTGCTAGTATTTTCTAAGGATTTCTGTGTCTGTATTCTTAAAGGACTTTTGTCTATAGTCTTCTTTACTTTCAGTTTCTTTCCTGCTTTCAGTATCATGGCAATGGTGGACTCATAGAATGAATTGGAATGTGTTAATTTTATTTTTAGAAATTACTGTGAAGAATTGGTATAATTTTTATTATATGTTGATAAAATTTATCATTTAAGCCCTATGCATCATTCAACAATGGAGATTTGTTCCGGGAAATGCACAGTTAGGTGATTTTGTCATTGTGTGAACGTCATAGAATGTACTTGCACAAACCTAGAAGAGATAGTCTACTATACACCTAGACTACATGGTATGACCTATTGCTCCTAGGCTGCAGACCTGTACAACATCTTACTGTACTTAATATTGTAGGGAATCATAACACAATGGTATTTGTGTATCTAAATGTGTATGTACGGTTAGGTATCTAACCATAGAAAAGTTACAGTAAAATACAGTACAAAAGATAAAAAAAAAAAGGTACACCTGTATAGGTCACTTGCCATGAATGAACATATAGGACTGAAACTCGTACAGTAAATATATAAACCAATAACATAGTCACTTATTATTATATTATCATCAAGTATTATATATTGTACATAATTGTATGTACTATAGTCTCATCTCACTGGCAACACAGGTTTGTTTACACCAGCATCACCATAAATACATGGATAACGCAGTGTGCTTCAATCTTAACATGTAATAGAAACTTTTCAGCTTCATTATAATCTTATGGAACCACTCTAGTGTATGCAGTCCATCATTGACCAAAACTTCATTATGCAGGGAATGACCGTATTTTACTTTTATATATATGACTATTTGTATAAGCTATTTCCTTAGTTTTCTTTCAAAATTTGTACCCATAAAGATATTTATTTCTAATATGTAGTACTCCATGGAAACAGATTTTCTGGAAATTTGACCTGAGAAAATCTGGAGTAGTAATGTGCAATGAGGCTTTTCCCTAATCAATGACAGACCCAAAATTTCGTCTTTTGTAGAATGGACATTGTGACTACAATTACTGTACCTAACAGTCATATTTACTGTGTGTGACAAATAAGTTACTGAATATAAAAGATACTAGTAAAACTGTAATTTGACATTGGATTTTATGAAGAGGGCTCTGACAGAGATTACCTCCTCTTTTCATCAGTGTTTAGATAAGACAGAAACATAATTTGTTATGACAAATACAAAATATTATAATCGAATGGTATTTATAAAAGATTATTTGATGATTCAAGGTGATTAGTATTTACTTAGCACATACAGTGTATTAGTTACTGTACTAAGCCATGACACATTCAGATATAATACCTAGAGTTCAAAAATAAATAATTGAGAGATTCATTGGAAATGACAAATTGACATATTTTCACTCATATGAGGTGA